>SKCR01036166.1:0-80614 GCA_019454045.1 Zanthoxylum bungeanum
TGGTCTGAGCCAAGATAATGATTGCATATATATTGAGTTTGCATAAGCAGGTTATCTCAGGGTGCTGGCTATAAGCCAGGTTGCATGATGTTTTGCATACATCTTGCCGAAATTTCGTCAGAATCAGAGGCTTATTGAGGCAGGATTAGCCTGTCTCATGTCGGTAACATCCTGGTTTAGGCGGGATGTTACACACGTGTTGCAACGCACACACTTCTGCGTCGTTGTTGCACAATTATGACCCATAACAATCACTATTTGTACAGAACATGGTGTTGTTGTACTAATTAACTATGTGACAAAGGAAATTGCTCTTTTATCATTTGTAATTGGATTACCGGGTATATAATGATAAAAGTCCATATGATTAGTACCGGATTAATAAGCTATGAGACAGTATTAATCAATGAAAGGTTTATTCATTAAATATCCATAGTCATTATTATCGAGACTGGACATCGATAATGCAGAATAGGCTAGTATTACACTTGTGCGTGTTATGGAAGCGTAACGACATAGTTCTCATATATTTGGGTATTGGATACTCATGTAAGTGTAATAAGTGGTTCTGTTTACCGATGGTACGGAAACACAGCTTCGCTCTGGATAAACCCCTCAGAATCCCATTGGTAGTATGACTATGAGTCTATGGGAATCTGAATCAGGGTAGGGTATTTGGTCTTAACTTGAGACTTGCATCGCTAATACTTGTGACAATCAGTATACTTTGGTTTTGGTCGTCCGGGGCTTTAACAGTTTCTGTGTACGCCTCTTCTGGGTATACTGAGAATCGTAGTGTATTGGGTGTGATGTCAAGATGGAAGTATCACTTCATTCATATGGAGATGATGATCACGTAGGATACGGAACTAGTACTCTTAAGTGTTGCAGTCATCGGGATATATGACTAGGTCATGATTATCCGATTATAAAGACTAGTTACCAGAGATCCAATATATGCTTCGTACGGGGCAGACACAATTCCAGCCTCAGGCCTAGCATGTGACATCCGATACTGGATCGTAATACGCAATACTTAGTATACTACGCCAGATAAAGATTATGTATATTCCATGTTGAATATATTTCTGGAGAATTGGGTACGCACAGTGCTTTGCTTGAAGCCAACTTTGTCTTGTAAATCAGTAGGAACGTGGTACTAGGTACGGACGTATTCGGATAGTCCGATGATCGTATTTACTGCGAACATATCCAGGGTTCTCTTGGGTCGCTTCCCGAAGATTCACCGTTGAGATTTGACTCGAACTGAAAATTAATCTGGTATTTTATAATAAGAGGCAAAATTAATCTGGGATTAATTACGGCAATAATTAATCTGGGAATTAATTATTAAATAGAAAGAATTAATCTGGGATTAATTACGTCGAGAATTTAGCTGGGATTAAATTCGTCAAGAAGAAAAAACGCGATTAATTTAGAATTAATCGGTAAAATAAATTAATAGTTAAATTAAATTTTTCTATTTAATTTATTTAATTAGGCTAAATCAATATATTAAATATATTAATTGAAATTAGATTTCAATGCGGAATTAAAATTGGATTTTAATTCGTGCGAACGAATTAATTTAAAATTAATTCGTAAGCGACTTAATATAATTTTTACAAGGCAATATTATTTAATTAAATTGGATTTAATTAATTCGCAACGGTAATTTACTTAATTCAGAATTAAGCGAACCCGGGCCCGAACGATGTTTCATGTTAGATTGTCCGACTTAAATTTAGAATTTAAAGTGGGGCCCACCAACTTAATCAAAGTGTTTGACACTTGATAGAATTTGGTAATTAGTTGAGAATAAAGTCTTGGATTGCTTTTATTTCACTCAACCAATACCAACACTCAACTTATTATTTAAAGTACCAAACTTTAGAAGTTGTAACACTTACTATTCACTATCTCCTCCAATTTTCTCTCTTGGCCGAAACATCAAGATTTCTCCATGGAATTTTTGTTTCCAAAATTCAAGCTTGCTAGCATATTTAGAGTCAAAAGAAGGTGATAGGGAAACTCACCCATGAGTTTGGAATTCATTTCAAATGCTTGGAGCTTCTACATCAAAGAAAAAGTTTTGAACTTCAACCTATCAATGTGATTCACACACAAATCACTCTTAGAAGATCTTGGCATGTTCTAGGAACACTTACAATGGTATCAGAGCCTCCTAAGTTTGATTTGGAATTCTACGGTTCATGGACTTTAATTTGGGAATTTTTGCTTGGAGTTTCTATTTCCCTAAATTGATGATTTGGTTATGTTTATATGATGTTGAATTGGATTTGTGAAATATTGATTAGATCAAAAATCCCCAAATCCTAAGTTTGGCCGAATACATGACGTAGGAGTGCTCATGGTTAATTTTGAAATTTGACATATTGGATGTGTTGATGGCATGAAATGTATCTTTGATGTTGATTTAATTAGATTGAAATCAAATTGGATGTTAATTTTGTTGCCATTGCCGTGAGCTTTGTAGCATGTTATTAGATTGATTTTACTTCAATTTGTGTTGGACATGAATTGGAAATGTTGAGCATGATTAATTGATTTAATTAGTGTTTTGGAAACATTGGATTAGTTAATTAATTATGTTAATTACACTTGAATTGATTTAATTTGTAATTTAGAATAATGAGTTAATTTAATTTATTGTATTTGGGCTTAATGAGCTTGGTTGAGCCAAGTTTGGTTTAGGATAATTGGTTGGATCCAATTGGGCCTAAAATCATTTCCATAAAGTCCAAATATGATAATTGGGCCTTTAAAATTTTAATTGAGCCTAAATTGATTTTTTGCATAGGGTGATTCCTAAATTGGGCCTTGGCATTTTAGGTTTGACCCATAATTACCAAAGCTCATGCCTAAAGAATTAATTAAAAGCCCATTGGACTTTAATTGAATAGTATTGGATACTAATTGGGCATTTGAGACCCATATAGATTGGATTTGGAATCCAAGTCTAAAAGACACTATTAAAAGTGTAATTATTTAATTTGGAATTAAATATGAATTATTATTGAATATAATTTAAATTGGATTTAAAATTATAGTTCGATATAATTCAAGAATACGTACTTTGAGTATTTATTCTTAAATGAGTTGGACTCGCGCAAATCAAATAGTTGTTTGAACATTGGATGGTCATTAATCAAAGATTCATTAATTGGATTAGATTGATTGATAACATGTTTTGTGTGAATACTTGGAAGTATGTATGAATAATGTATATCGGATGGATATTAGAAGGGTGAAGGCAATTTTGAAAATTATTGTAATAAAGTTAGAATTTATTAAATTGGACATACCTATCCAGCCTATTACCTCCTTATCTCATTGTATTTCTCTTTTCACCAATTCCCCTCAATGTAAATGAGGTTTCTTTAGAAGTATTATGTAATTGGGTAGAAGTAACATTAGTGCTAGCGGGATAGAGGAAATGGAGAGATTTGTTCTAGGAACAAATTATATTATATATCCATCTGCATATCATTATTATTTTATTCGTGCCTTATTATGCTTTTAGAATGCATGCTTAAGGGTGTATGATGAGACCCAATTAGAGATAATAAATTGGTTGCCAAATCATGACAAAAACCCTCAACAAATATTGAGCGATTTCCTTCCATTTAGTGATTCTCTCTCAAGATCCAAGATTGGCATTAGTTTGTTGGCCAAAGTCAAGACTTTTGTCTATCGCGTATGTGTTTGAATCACGAAAGCTTTGTTCCATATCGTACGTCTTAGGCAAGTTGTGATTTGTTGGCTTAAGTCAAGGTCACTTCTTGTTCATCGGCCTCGATTATGAAGATTTCCCACTGTAAATGGGTCACGCTTAACTGGTTTCATTAAGCTTGTTGAGCCAAAGCCAATGCATAGTTGATTCAGAGGAAAATGTTAGGCAATATATTAGATATATTGGCATATATTAGATATATGTTTCGGACATGGAGGTCCACCTACTGAATCTAGGAATTGGATGGGATCCAATTGGTCTTAGAGATCTACCTAGTTAATTTTCATACAACTTGTTAGCCAAAGTCAAGGTTGTGTGTTATTTAACGGGATCCTAGCCCACTAGGAAACTAGGTTTCCCGAGTACTCCACATAGGGTTAGAGGCTCGCCGAAAATAGTGGGAGGCAAGTATTAAATTTGTAATTTCGTTTAGATACTTGCCAATACGCGCTCATTTCATTTTTCGTCATTAATAATTTATAAATATAAATTAATTGGACTAATATTCAATTGTTGTTTTAATTGAACAGTTGGACTGTATTCAAACTACTTCATTTGTAGTTGGTTATATAATTGTATTATAGTAATCAATACATTTGAATGTAACCAATCAATTGTAGTTGATTATATAGTTAGACTATAGTAATTATTATATTCGATTGTACCCGAAATCGTTGATTGGATAGTTGGACTATTGGAATCAAGATAACTGAAAGATTAGCGTTTATAACATAATCCTGGGTGAAAATGTCTTTAAACGGCTCTAATTTTCAGATTAGGAATAGAACCTCAGGATAGTCCTGGGAACTGAGAAGTTATTCTATTTGATAGAGAAACCTCTCGGGCCTGAGCCCGGAGTTGAGCAAATAGTGGAGCATTAGCTTGGAAGACTCATGGTGATGATAACTTTAGTGCTCAATCTTTTATGCTTGCCGCAATGACTCTTTAATTCCGTTGTCAGAACTAAGGATTAGATCATTATACCATGATGTTGAAATTAAAGGATCTTCATAGATCTAACCTTAGATCTTAGAAGTACGAATTGCAGAAGAAGCTATTTCGCCAGCGTATGTCAGAGGGTACATCTGTCGAGCACTAGGTGTCGCAGATGATTGCTGACATCGAACAGTAATATTAGCTGGGCGTTACCTACGTGGCCGAGACTTCCAAAGATTTGATCTTACTGTCTTTGCCCGAATGCTGGGGCAGGTTTCATATGAACCAAGGGAAAACTCTTGGAGAGTTGATGGCTATGCTCAAGGAGGTAGAGCCAGAGCTTCTAAAATGGGCAAAGACAAAATCGTCATAGTCTTCTGGGAAGGCAAAGGACATATCTCAAGATGTCTGCCTAAACTGTGGCTAACAGGGTCACTGGAAGCATGACTGCCGTATAGACAAGGCAGACATGAAGGAAATTAAGGCGGGGAAAGGCTCCGACTTCATGTATGTTTGTTATAAACATGTCCACTACCAGTTTTAAAATTGGATTTTGATCTCGATAAGGCACATAAATATATGTACTGATGTGCAGGATCTGCTGATGAGTAGAAGACTGGCTTTAGATGAGATTGACCTACGAGTCGAAAGTGGGACGCGAGTCACCGTTTTAGCCGTAGAAACCTAAGTTTTGGAACTACCCTTTGGGCATGTACTTAAATTAGGAAACTGTTATAATGTATCTAGTTTGACTAAGAACATTATCTCTATATCTAGTTTAACCCGTTGCGGGTACACCTTTATATTCTGGAACACTAAGTGTTTTGTTTATAAAGATGATATTGAGATAAACGCATTAGATGTGAATAATAGTATTTATATTTAGAATATAAATGGATCTCAAATATATAATATGACAAACAAAAGCTCAAACTGATTAATCAGATGAGCCTTATTTGTGACATTGTTGTTTGGGACACATTAACAACACTCGTATATCCATACTTTCGAAGAGTGGATACTAGGATGGATTTGATTCTAATTCAAATGATGTCTACGAATCTAGTTTATTAGGCAAAGTTCCTAAAACACCTTTTACTTGGTAAAAGTGCAAGTGCCACCGATCTGTTAGCCCTCGTTCATAGTGACGTAAGTGGGCCCAAGTCTAGCTAGGCTAGACGTGGATATGAATACTTCGTAACCTTATGGATGTGGCATCGCGTTGCGGTTATGTATATCTTATGAAACACAAGTCAGAAACTTTTAAGTAATTCAAAGAGTTTCGACACGAAGTATAAAAACAGACCGGTAAAACTATTAAAAATATTACGGTTGGACCATAGTGTAAAATACTTAAACATATGAGTTTCAAGATTACTTGAAAGTTATGGTATTCTTTCATAGTGGACTCCTCTCGTAACACCACAATTAAGCGGTGTGTCCGAACAGAGAAATCGAACTTTGTTGGACATGGTAAGGTTAATGATGAGTCACTTTGAGCTACCATTTTCCTTCGGAGGATACACATTAAACAGTGCAATACTTATTTTCAATAAGGTTCCATGAAAATCTGTTAGACATACTTCATATTAGATTCGAACAGGAAAGAAACCGGGTTTCTCTTCCTGAAGATTTGGGAATGCTGGGTATATGTTTGGATGATACCAAACTAGAACCAAAATCGGATAAGTGCCTACTTGTAATTGGTTATCATAAGGAAACCAAAGTATAGTACTTATACAACTCACAAGAGAACAATGTAATTTTTGCTCTCCATGCGGTTTTCCTAAGAGGAATTCCTATATGCAGTGGTAAGTGGGAGGAAAGTAAAACTCGATGAAAATCGAAGTAATATTGTTCCAGGCACCGAATCCTCACGGAACACCAACATTCATCAAGGATGAAACTGTACCACAATCTTCGAATACACGAGAACCATATAAGTCGGAGAGAGTCAGAAAATAACCTTGGAGGTATGGGTTTCTGATCTCACCTCATATAGATATCAATCTTATTGAGGAAGACAAACCGACTACGTATGAGGAAGTGATACAAGGTATCGACTCCTTTTTATGGCAAAGTACCATGAAGTCCAAAATGGATTCCATGTATACCAACCAAGTTTGGACACTGGTTGATGTACCAGAAGTCATTGTGTCTATTGGTACTAAATGAGTCTTTAAGGAAGACATGCATGGATGGCAACATATAAATGTACATAGCTAGGCTTGTACCGAAAGGGTATCGTCATCAACATGGTGTCGATTATGATGAAACCTTTTATCCGTTGCCATGATTAAATCCATTCGGATAATGCTTGCTAATGCTGCATGTTTCATTTATGAAATATGACAGCTGAACATCAAAACCGATTCCCTTCAACTGAAACCTTTTGGAGGATGTTTATATACAACCTGACGGTTTTTGTTGGACAATTATGACCCATAGCGTCACTATTTGTAAAAGACAAAGTGGTTTTTGTACAAATTAACTATGTGACAATGGAAATTGCTATTTTATCATTTTGTAATTAGATTACTTGAATATATAAATGATAAAAGTCCTTTGATTAGTTTCGGATTATAAGATATAAGACAATATCAATCCAAAGGTTTAATAATTAAATATCCCTAGTCGTAGTATTATCGAGACTGGACATCGATAATGCAGAATAGACTAGTATTACACTTGTGCGTGTTATGGAAGCGTAACATCATAGTTCTAATATATTTAAGTATTGGAAACTTATTCAAGTGTGATAGGAGGTTGTGTTTACCGATGGTTCGGAAACAGCTTCGTTGTGGATAGACCCATCGGAATCCCATTAGTAGTATGACTATGTGTCTATAGGAATCCGATTCAGGGTAGGTGTATTTGGTCTTAACCTGAGACTTGCATCGCTAATACTTACGATAATCAATACGCTTTGGTTTTGGTCATCCGGGACTTTAACAGGTTATGTGTACGCCTCTTCTGGGTTTATTGAGAATCATAGTGTATTGGGTGTGATGTCAAGACGGAAGTATCACTTCAGTCATATGGAGATGATGATCACACAAGGATACAGAACTGGTTCTCTATTATGTTGCAGCTATCGGGATAATATGACAAGGTCAAGATTATCCAATTATAGAGACTAGTTGCTTGTGATCCGATATATGCTTCGTACATGGCAGACACTATTCCAGCCCCATGCCTTACATGTGACATCAGATACTAGATCGCAATATACAATACTACATATATTACGCCTGACAAAGATTATATATTCCTTAAAGAATATTTCTGGAGAATTGGGTAGGCACGGTGCTTTGCTAGAAGCCAATCATGTCTTGTAAATCGGTAAAAATGTGGTACCAGGTACGCACATGTTCGGATAGTTCAACGACTGGATTTACTGCAAACATATAAAGGGATCTCACGGGTCGCTTCCCGAAGATTCACCGATGACGTTTGACTCGAACATAATTAAAAGAGAGAGAAAATTAATATGGGATTAATTACGACAAGAATTTATCTGGGATAAAATTTGATTAAAAGAGAGAGATCGATTAATTTAGAATTAATCGAATAAAAAATATATTCGATATATTAAATGAAGTTAGATTTCAAAGCGGAATTAAAATTGGATTTTAATTCGGGCGAACAAATTAATTTAGAATTAATTCGCGAGCGACTTTAATTTTTAATTAACGTCGCAACGGAAAATTCATTTAATCGGATTAAGCAAACCCGAGACCGAAGTGTGTGGAGCAAGCCACTTCAATTTTGAATTAAATTGGGTCCCACCAACTTACATCACTTGTCCATCAAGTGTCAAAGTTGAGTGATGGGAGTAGTTGGGGACATTAAATGCAATTTTCCTTCCAAACATTTGTTTTAGCTTTTTGGAAATGCATATACCAAATTTGAGAGACTTTTTGGTATTAGGTTTTTTAGAAAAACAAAACACACAAAAATTAAAAGCTCTCTCATCTCCCTATTTTCTTCATTGCCGTGACATGCTTTCCCTAGTGAGAAAATTTGTTACAAATTTTCTTCATTGCTAGCACATTCAAAGATCAAACAAAGGTGATAGGGAAACATCCCTTGAGTTTGAAATCTCATTCACCAAGCTTGGAGCTCAACATACAATCATCAAAGAGGGACTTGGAGCACTTCAAATGAGGTAATTTTTTGAACTTTCCATCTACATCCAACCGAGCATTGTAAGTATTTTCCGCTACTTCTTTGAGAATTCACACATCTTTTATTCTTATTAGATCTTGGGATTGATCTTAGGATGTGTTTGAACCATGAAAGCTTTGTTCCATATCGCGGATGTGTTTGAACCATGAAAGCTTTGTTCCATATCGCATGTCTTGGGCAAGTTGTGATTTGTTGGCCAAAGTCAAGGTCACTTATTGTTCAACGACATGGATTACGAAGTTTTCCAAGGTCAATGGGTCCCGCTTAACTGGAATCATTAAGCTTGTTGAGCCAAAGCCAAGGCTTAGTTGATTTAGAGGAAAAGGTTAGGAAAATATATTGGCATATATATTGTATATATGTTTCGGACTTGGAGGTCCACCTATCGGATCTAGGAATTGGATAAGATCCAATTGATCTTAGAGATCTACCAAGTTAAATATCATACAGCTTGTTGGCCAGAGTCAAGGTTGTGTATTATTTAACGGGATCCTAGCCCACTTGGAAACTAGGTTTCCCGAGTACTCAACAGAGGGTTAGAGGCTCGCCGAAAAATAGTGGGAGGCTAGTATTGAATTTGAAATTTCGTTCAAATACTTGCCAATACGCGCTTTCAAATTATTTCGTCATTTTAAATATTTATTAGTTGGACTAATAATCTATTATTTTTCTTGTAACAGTTGGACTGTACCCAAAAATCGTTAATTGAATAGTTAGACTATAGAAATTAAGAAGACTGGAAAGATTGGGGTTTGAGACTTTATCATGGCGAAAATGTCTTTAATGGCGCGAACTTTCCTGACTGGGATATGAACCTCCGGATTGTCCTGGGGCTGAGAGGATGCTCTATATGATAGAGAGACCCCTCGGGCCTAAGCCCGGAAATGAGCAGCCGCTTGAGCTTGAGCTTTGGAAGACTCATAGCGATGATAACTCAACTGCTCAATCTGTCATGCTCGCTGCGATGACCCTTCAATTTCGTCGCCAAAACAAGAGATTGGATCCCTATACTATGATGGCAAAATTGAAGGACCTTCATCGATCTAACCTTAGATCGCAAAGGTATGATTTGCATAAGAAGCTCTTTCGTTCTCGAATGTCAGATGGTACATCTGTCGAGCATCATGTGTCACAGATGATTGCTGACATTGAACAGCTGGGTCAGCTAGGCATAACCTTTTAGGTTGAGACTTCTATAGATTTGATCTTGCAGTCTCTTCCTGACAACTAGAGTGGGTTCATCATGAACTACAATATGATTAACCAAGACCATACTCTTGGAGAGCTGATGGTATTGCTGCGTGAAGCAGAAAAAGAGCTATTGAATGGCAAAAAGTGCGAGGCGCACTTCGCTTCAACATCTCAGTCTCCCAAGGCTTGGCCGAAGGCTACTGGAGGTGTAAAGAAGAATAAGAAGAATAAGGGCAAGGCCAAATCGTCAAAGTCTTCTGGGAAGGGAAAGGACAAATCCCAAGATATATACCTACAGTTTGGCAAACGGGGTCACTGGAAGCGTGACTGTCGTGAGTACAATGCGCACATGAAGGAAATCAAAGTGGGCAAGGCACCGGCTTTAGGTATGTTTGTTATAGAAATAAACATGTCTACTTATAGTTTTAAAAATTGGATTTTTGATTCTGGTTGTGGTACTTATATATGTACTGATGTATAGGATCTGCAGATTAGCATGAGACTGGCCTCAGAAGAGATATACCTCAGAGTTGGAAATGGAACAAGAGTCACCGTTTTGGCTGTTGGGACTTATTTTTTGGAACTGCCCTCGGGACATGTACTAAACTTACCAGACTGTTATTATGTACCTAGTTTGACTAGGAATATTATATCTGAATCTTTATTAGCCCAATATGGGTATACTTTTGTTTTTATAAACACTGGGTGTTTTATGTATAAAAATGATATGGAGATATGCAGTGCTGATGTGAATAATGGTCTTTATATTTTGAATATAATGTAACAAACAAAAGACTTAAATTAAGTAACAAAGATGAAACTTATATGTGGCATTGTCTGGGACACATTAACAAGACTCGCATATCCACACTTTCGAAGAGTGGGTACTTGGACGGATTTGATCCAAATTCATATGACGTCTGCGAATCTTGTTTATTAGGCAAAATGCCTAAAACACCTTTTAGCGGTAAAGGTGCAGTGACACCAAACTGTTAGCCCTCGTTCATAGTGACATATGTGGGCCCATGTCTAGCCAGGCTAGAGGTTGATATGAATACTTCGTAACCTTTACGGATGATGCATCACGTTATGGTTATGTGTATCTTATGAGACACATGTCGGAAATTTTTGAGAAATTCAAAGAGTTTCGACACAAAGTAGAAAAATAGACCAGCAAAAATATTAAAACATTACGGTCAGAACGTGGTAGAGAATAATTAAGCATTGAGTTTCTTGATTACTTGAAAGAGTATGGTATTCTTTCACAGTGGACTCCTCCCGGAACACCACAATTAAACGGTGTGTCTGAACGGAGAAACTGAACTTTGTTGGACATGGTAAGGTCGATGATGAGTCACACAGAGCTACATATTTCCTTCTGGGGATATGCATTGAACAATGCAATACTTATTTTGAATAAAGTTCCGTCAAAGTCTGTTCAAAAGACTCCGTATGAAATATGGACAAGAAAGAAATCGGGTGTCTCATTCCTGAAGATTTGGGGTTGCTGGGCATACATTAAACGTTTGGATGGTACCAAACTTGAACCCAAATCGGATAAGTGTCTATTTGTAGGTTATCCTAGGGAAACCAAAGGATATTACTTCTACAACCCACAAGAGAACAAAGTATTTGTTGCTCTACATGCGGTTTTCCTCGAAAGGGAATTCCTAAATGCAGTGGTTAGTGAGAGGAAAATAGAACTCGATGAAAATCGGAGTGACACTGTTTCTAGCACCGATTCCTTAACGGAACATGAACAGTTCATCATGGATGTGACCGTACCACAATATTCGAATACACAAAAACCGCGTAGGTCGGAGAGAGTCAGAAAACAACCTGAGAGGTATGGGTTTCTGATCTCACCTCATGTGGATATTAATCTTATTGAGGACGACGAACCGGCTACGTATGAGGAATCGATACAAGGTATCGACTCTGGTTTATAGTAAGATGCCATGAAATATGAAATCGATTCCATGTACACCAACCAAGTTTGGAAACTGGTAGATGCACCAGAAGGCGTAAAGCCTATTGGTTGTAAATGGGTCTTCAAGAAGAAGACCGACATGGATGGCAATATACAAATGTACAAAGCTAGGCTTGTAGCGAAAGGGTATCGTCAACGACATAGTGTCGATTACGATGAAACTTTTTCACATGTTGCCATGATTAAATCCATTTGGATAATGCTTGCTATTGCTGCATATTTCGATTACGAGATATGGAAGATGGACGTCAAAACCGCTTTCCTTAACGGAAACCTTTTGGAGGATGTTTATATGAAACAGCCTGACGGTTTTGTCATACCAAAACATGCAGACAAGGTTTGCAAGTTAAATCGATCCATTTATGGATTGAAGCAAGCATCGCATTCTTGGAACCAACGTTTTGATGAGATCATAAAAGAATAAGATTTCATTCAAAACGAGGATGATCCTTGTGTATATTGACAGGTGCTTACATACGCGTATAACGCAAGCGCACGTATAGTTGAAGTAGTATAAAAAGTATCGATCTCACGATGTCTTAATACCCAATCTATTAATTTTATGAGGTCAAATGATTACTAGTATCTAACATGTTGATTGATTGATTTGAGATGATGAAGGTTTTGAATTTAAAAACAAGTAAATAAAATTGCTCGAATGTAGGTTTAAGAAAATTCAATATTAAAAGCTATCTAGGGTTGTGATTTCTTCCAATATCATTTTAAGATGAAGTGGTTATTTTATGTTTGTGTAATAAATCGGTTTACTAACCTAGAACACTAAATTATGCAAAAGCCTATGTCGATGGTCAGACGTAAATACCCAGTTTAACCCAATTGAACCATATGTCTATGTCAACCAAATTATATGGATTCATTAAGTTTAAGTTCCAATTATGGCTACCCCCGTCCGACAGGTATATGTCTATCCTGTAAGGAAATCTATTAAAGGGTTATCTATCCTAAAGGAAGATCGTGGGCTATTAAGTCTAAGGCTGAAACCTAAAATTCCTTTGTCAAGTTTATTTTAGATTTACCACATCAATCTTATTAGTGGCCAATTAACAAGACGCATTAAGCTTAAGACTTAATAAGTAAACATTTAAATTACTCAAACTATAATTTAACCCCTTATAAACCGGTGATATTGGATTTCATCACAACCCCATATAACTGGCTTAGTTACGACACAATTTATTGGTAGTAAAAAAAACTTAAATAAAATAAAAGACATAAAGTAAAATACTGAAAATTAAATACTGAAAAGTAAATGCTGAAAAGTAAATGCTGAAATTAAATACTGAAAATTAAATGCTGAAAAGTAAATGCTAAAATTAAATTACTGAAAAGAAAATTGCTTAAAGTAAATTGCTGTGAAAAGTAAATAAAATTGCTGAAAGTAAATTGCTGAAAAGTTAATAAAGTAAAATTACAATAAAAGAAAATGCTGAGGTAAAAAAATCCACTTTTTTTACTTCTATTTTAGATATCTCCCTTAATATAATATATTAACTTGCATGATAATTACCAACCAGCCATATAGGCGGTATCCAAATTAAGTCAAATTAATAATTAATTACCAACCGACCAATATGGCGGTATCCTCGTTAAGTCAGGTTTTAACTAGTTTATATATTATAATTAATGGAGATTAATCTAAATATTAGTAATAAAAGTTTTACCTTTTACCCTAACAAAGGGGAGAGTTACCTCATCATTACTGAAAAGTAAAAACTGAAAATTAAAGAAAGAAAAGTACTGTGCGTAAAAGTAAATTGCGGAAAGTAAAAACTGAAAAGTAAAGAAAAGAAAGTGCGAAAGCGGAAATTAATTACTGAAAGCTGTAAATAAAAAACAAGATACAATCTTCTTAGTATTCTTAAGGAATTCCTTAGAAGAAAGTATGAATTTACAAATGAAATGGCTTGGTATTTATAGGCAAAATTTTGCCTCCATCAAATCATCCACCAAATCAATTATTAATTGCTCCACTAATTGCTCCACCAAATCTATTATTAATTGATCCACTAATTGCTTATCATGTTTGGTGGTGATTTGATAATTTTTATTATTTATTTATTTATTAATTTTTTTTTTTTGCTTTGAAAATGACTTTAATAATTACACACAACACACTTCTGGATGGTTCATCAATTTCAGACATGAAATCTTCAGAATTAGAAATTATTTTGTCTTTCAAAGTTGTAGAGTTTTGAGTCTTCTTTAATCTGGAACTTGAATCAGCTCAATCCGATATTGGAGTAAAAGGTTATGCCCAAAACACGACAGATGTGCAAAACTGGAATTTCCAAAACTGCACTTCGTTTGAAACGCCCTTTCAAGTTTCCAATCTCCAGAATTAATATGTCAAGTCCAATTTTTCCCTTATTGAGCCACATTTCATCCTAAATGATTCATTGTGTCCCAATATTATTTTATCTGTAAAATAAACTAAAACACATCAAAACGTTCATCAAACCCGAGAAACTAAACAAAATATTAAGTAAAAGGGGCGGTAAATATTGATATATTTTCCGCTCATCTCACCCCCAAACCTAAGATTTTGCTAGTCCTCGAGCAGAAAAACAAAATAAAATACAAGAAATAATTAAAATTAAACTAAGCCACTTTCGTAGGGATCACAGTTGCATTTAGCATATGCAACAAGCCTTTAAACCCCTAGGTGTCCCTAGTGGACGAGTTATAGTCTCTTGAGGGCTTACAGCATGATACCCACAAATGTTTTACAAAAGTAAAAAGATAATAAAACTAATGCACACAAAAGCAAAAAGTCAAGAGAAAAGAGAATAAAGAAGTTAGTGACTAATCCGGTGAAACTTCTACTCCAAGTCAATAGTTGCTTTGTTTCATTCTAAATTATCGAATAAGTAAATTCTCCGATTATTTTTACCATTCTCCATTTACACAGTCGACAAAATATTAATCAACTCATTTTTGCCCACAACAGTCACAAGTGTAGTTGATAAGAGAGTAATATTTTTGTCCTAAACTTTTATCAGAATTCACATCTTTTTGCAGCAATGGAATAAATTTTCTGATTTTATTTTTCTTTGATTTTTGATTTTTTTATTTATATACAATATCTTCCATCTATGTAGCGAGTGTTGGATCGGTGGCTCCCAAACCAATTGGCTTTAGGGCACCAGGTGTTAAGACACCCCTACGGACTTAATTACTCAGACTTCAGATATATATATTTTTGCAACATCTTTGATCCATGGAGCGAGCTTTGGGCTAGTGACTCCCAAACCAGTTGGCTTTAGGGTACTAGGTGTTAAAACACCCTTACAGACTTAATAACTCGGATCTCAGACGTTTTTTTTTTTTTTTACTCCATCACTTTTTGAGATGCTTTCTCCAATTAAACTAGAGCACTAAATATTATAAACTTTTCAATTACAACTCATGTCTGTATGTTACTATGCATGTTGATAATATCTGCTAACTGTGCATATGAAGATCATTTTTAGTCAGTGTTATGGAGAATTCATAAATTAAATAATTCAAAAGGAAATAAACAAAAATTAACTTGTTCCGAATTAGGTTAGAGATACGTCTCAGGAGTGAAAACTCCTTACTCAGCTATCTCTTACCAATTTCACCTTTTTAGTCAAAATAAAAACACAAATACGCAAAATATTTTTGTAATTTTCGAAAAAAAAATTGGACTAAAAACAACACACAACTAAAAAAACAAGATACTAATCAACTAATTCCCTCCCCCAAACCTAAATGAGACATTGTCCTCAATGTCTTAAACAGTAGAAAATGAGTGTAGAAGATAGTACTTGGTTAGCTGAAATTCTACAGGAAATTAAAGGTTAAGATCCAGATTAATCCGACGCCTCTTACCACGATCGTCCTCAGACCAATTTATCTTTGAAAGGATATGGTCAATTTGTGGTTCATCGGCTAAGATTTGGTCAATTAGATCCGGAGCAGTTCTGGCAGTGAAGAGGAATTCTTTTAAAGGTTTTGACACGAACCCATTTCTTCGGGCATCATCAAGAAACACACAAAGAAAATCATAAAATCCATCAACATTAAACAACCCAATTGGTTTCTGGTGTATGTTCAAGTTCGCCCAAGATAGCACTATAAAAATTTCCTCCAATGTACCCAAACCACCTGGCAAAGCAATAAAAGCATATGCATGATTAATCATTTCTACCAGTCGTTCAGACATACCTGGCACAATAGTTCCTCTCCGTTTGATGGTTCAATAAGATTTGCTTCTGCTAAGGGTTTTGGGATGATTCCCAAAACATGACTGCCTCCTTCTTGTACGGCTTTTGAAACGATCCCCATAAGTCCAAGATTGCCTCCGCTATATACTAAGTGCAAATTCTTTGCAGCTAAGACTCGACCCAATTCTTGTGCTGCTTCTACGTATTGTGGTTTAGTACCAACACTACTACCGCAAAACACACATATATTTTCAACTCGTCTTCTTGAAGTGGCTTCCATGTTTTACTCTGGATGTCTTCAAAAGTGCAATGATGAGTTGAATTTATAATACCTGAAAATGGTGAGTAAAAATAGCACTAGTACCTGCCAAATGACAATTATTAGTTAACAGTAAAATAAATTATGATAGTCAAAAAGGTCTGGATCCTGTCGGAGAAAATAAAAGAAAACAACAAAACAATTTACAATTATTAGGAAAAGACAAAGAGATATAATATGTACAAGAAAAGTAGCGACTTGATTGACGTCTATCCGTCAGGGACAAGCTTCCCATCCAATTTTCTTATAAACTGGCAAACAGGGTCTTTTTGAGTCAGATTCCCAAGACTTAATTGTTGTCTTTCTTTTTGGAATTGTGTATGTAATACATGAATCTCATGATACACATACCCACTGGGATGCGTCTCAAGAGTTTTAGATATATCAACTAAAGACTCCTTACTCAAGCCATCCCTAATGAAATTAATCTTATCTTCGCGGTTATCAGACACAATTCCTAAAGAACGGCAACGAGTATCACAAAACATACGAGCACATTTATAACAGACACACATTCTTTTGGCTCTTCTCTTTTTAGCATATGTGCTTCCTGCCAATCGGACCCGTGCTTCAATAATCCAACGAATGTCAGTAGGAATACCTTTGATCATCAGTAACCTCATCCGTTCCAAGCGAGCTTTGTAGACTTTCATCAGAGATTTTTGAGGGAGAGAAGGAAATTTCTTGTGAAGATTTGCGAAAAAAATTATTCCATCCTGAAATGGCTTAACCTGTAAAAATTAAACACACAAAAATAAAACACACCAAATCACAATATATACAAAAATTACATGGGTTACCTCCCTGGTAGCGCTAAGTTTAACATCGACATCTAGACGTTACTTTTCGAACGTTAGGCTGGATCTAAAAGTGTGAAACTTTCTTTTTGTCGCTCAAACGATTCTCCCCAATAGTGCTTAACACGCTTGTTTTTAACCTTGAAAGTTTTGTTGGAGTCTGGATCATGTATCCCAACGGCTATGTCTGGTAAGACCTTAGTGATCACAAATGGACCTGACCACCGTGATTTTTGCTTCCATGGGAAGAATTTCACCCTTGATTTGTTTAACAGTACCTTCTGCCCTGTTTCCAGTTGTATGCGCACTAACTTCTCATCTTGTCTCTTCTTGGCCTTTTCTTTGTACAATTTGGCATCCTCAAAAGGCTGATTGTGAAATTCCTCCAACTCGTTGAGCTGGTGGAACTTTTTCTCTTCTGTTGCTTGTAGTGCAAGAATTGGCTTTTTCAGTGCAAAAGACGCTTTATCTTCAGGCTCCAAAGGCAATTGACATGTTTTAAGTTTGTCAGTAGAACTTTGTATTGCATTGGAGTTCTGAATGGTATTATGTATCACATCAAGTCTGAAACATTCCTCCTTCTTTTCATCATCTGGGAAATTCATGGCCTTGAAAACATTGAATGTTACTTCTTGGTCATGTACCCTCATGGTTAATTCTCCTTTATGTACATCAATAATGGTTAGACCTGTAGCCAAGAACGCTCTCCCAAGGATGATTGGCACGTCTGCGTCTTCTTCCATATCAAGGACAATAAAATCTGCTGGGAAAATGATTTTGTCAACCTTGACCAACACATCCTCAACTACGCCTCTTGGAAATACGAGCGTTCTATCAGCAAGTTGTAGAGAGACTGAAGTGGGCATTATTTCTCCAATCTGCACTTTCCTGAAAATAGAGAAAGGCATCAAGTTAACACTTGCACCTAAATCACATAAAGCCTTACCGAAGTCATGTTCTCCTATGGTGCAAGGAACAGTGAAACTGCCAGGATCTTTCAACTTTGGAGGAAGTTTCCTCTGAATGATGGCGCTGCATTCTTCTGATAATGCTACTGTCTCATAATCTCCCAATCTCCGCTTTCGTGAAAGAATATCTTTCATAAATTTGGCATAGCTGGGCATTTGTTCCAACGCTTCTGCAAATGGAATATTGATATGCAACTTTTTGAACACCTCCATGAAACGAGCAAACTGCTTGTCCAGTTTATTTTTCTGAAGACGCTGAGGAAAAGGTGGAGGTGAAGTGATCTGTTCTTTTTCCTTTGCTTCTTTTTCCTCCATATGTTGCTTTGTTTCTTTTGGAACTTCCTCAGCAGTTGTTTTGGCTCCAACATCTTTGTTGATTTCAGTACCGCTTTTTAATATGATGGCATGACATTGCTCATTCCCCATGTTCCTTGGATTTGGTTCTGTGTTGCTGTGAAGATTACCTGGCAGTCTGTAACTCTGAGCATTGGCCAGTTGTCCCATTTTATTTTCCAGTGCTTTAATAGAGGCTGAATGGCTTTGATTCAATGCTACTTGATTTTGAACCATAGCTGCTAAAGCATCGTATTTTGCTTCTTGCTTCTTCAACTGGGCCATCACTTCTATTATTCCTGGTTCTTTTTCATGCTCCTGGCCTTTGTTCTATTGCTGGAATCCATGTGGTGGATAGTTCTGTTGTTGGAATCCCGGTGGTGGGTAGTTCTTTTGCCCTGAATTGTTGCTCCATGCGAAATTGGGGTGATTCCTCCACCCTAGGTTATAGGTGTTGGAATATGGATTATTCCCATGTATGTTGAAATTGTTGACATAATTCACCGTCTCTTCAAGTTGGTTTGGTTCTGGTGCTCCTCCATATGGTGAACTTGTGGATCCACCATTAACTTTCATGTTAAGAGTTTCTAGATTTTTGCAAATCACATCCAGCTTGGAATTCAATGCTGTGTTGGCTCCAACTTCATAAACTCCTGCAATTCTTTGGATCATGCTCCTTTCTGTTGGCCATAAGGAATTGTTGTTGGCCATTTCTTCAATTAAGTCCCAGGCTTGATCTTCTCCTTTTGCCATCAAAGCTCCTCCAGCAACAACATCAATTGTGGTTCTCATTATTCCAGAAAGTCCATTGTAGAAGGTTTGAACTTGTAGCCACTTTGCGATCTCATGATGAGGACATTTCCGGAGTAAATATTTGAATCTTTCCTAAGCTTCGCAAAGAGATTCTGAATCTTGTTTCACGAAGGATGTGATGTCATTCCTCAACTTTGCAGTTCTGGCTGGTGGAAAGTACTTTGCAAGGAATTTGGTGGCTAGAGTGTTCCAAGTTGTGATGGAACCTGCTGGTAGTGAATATAGCCAAGCTTTAGCTCTTTCCTTCAAGGAGTATGGAAAAACACGCAGTCTCATTGCTTCCTCAGCTGCTCGGTTGTAATTGAAAGTACCGCAAACTTCCAGGAAGTTGCTGATGTGGGCATTAGGATCTTCAGTTGCATTTCCCCCAAACTGTACTGACTGCTGAATCATCTGGATGCATGTTTTGATGTCACCTGCATTTGCTGGTAAGGGAGGAAGTACAATACAAGAAATGAGTCCGTCAACCACCGGAATGGTTCTGTCTCGAATGGGAATCGGTGGTACAACGTTCAAAGGTTCAGGTTCCATGTTAATGATGCTTCTTGGCCTTCTCGCCTTCTCGCCTTTCCCTTCTCAACTGTCTGATGGTTCTTTCAATTTCTGGGTCAAGCGGTCGAAGTTAAAAGCTTCTTGTTCGTCTCATGTAGTTTTTGAGAACCTGAAACACAAGAAAACAAAAACAATAAGTAAAAAAAAATTAGATACAAGTAACGTATCTAACCCCAAAACTAATAGTGAAAGATAAATAAGTCCCCGGCAACGGCGCCAAAAACTTGACTGGTGCTTACACACACGTATAACGCAAGCACACGTATCGTTCAAGTAGTATAAAAGTATCGATCCCACGAGGACTTAATACCCAATCTATTAATTTTATGAGGTCAAATGATTACTAGTATCTAATAGGTTGATTGATTGATTTGAAATGATGAAGGTTTTGAATTTAAAAACAAGTAAATAAAATTGCTCGAATGTAGGTTTAAGAAAATTCAATATTAAAAACTATCTAGAGTTGTGATTTCTTCCAATATCATTTTAAAGATGAAGTGGTTATTTTATGTTTGTGTAATAAATCAGTTTACTAACCTGGAAAAGCCTCTGTCGATGGTCAGACACAAATACCCAGTTTAACCCAATTGAACCATATGTCTATGTCAACCAAATTATCTGGATTCATTAAGTTTAAGTTCCAATTATGGCTACCCCCACCCGACAGGTATATGTCTATCCTGTAAGGAAATCTATTAAAAGGTTATCTATCCCCAAGGAAGATCGTGGGATATTAAGTCTAAGGCTGAAACTTAAAATTCCTTTGTCAAGTTTATTTTAGATTTACCACATCAATCTTATTAGTGGCCAATTAACAAGACGCATTAAGCTTAAGACTTAATAAGTAAACCTTTAAATTACCCAAACTAAAATTTAACCCCTTATAAACCGGTGATATTGGATTTCATCACAACCCCAGATAACTGGCTTAGTTACGACACATATTTATGGGTAGTAAAAAAAATTAAATAAAATAAAAGACATAAAGTAAAATACTGAAAATTAAATACTGAAAATTAAATGCTGAAAAGTAAATGCTGAAAGTAAATGCTGAAATTAAATGCTGAAAATAAATACTGAAAATTAAATGCTGAAAGTAAATTACTGAAAAGTAAATTGCTGAAAAGTAAATTGCTGAAAAGTAAATTGTTGAAAAGTAAATAAAGTAAAATTACAATAAAAGAAAATGCTGAGGTAAAAAGATCCACTTTTATTACTTCTATTTTAGATATCTCCCTTAATATAATATATTAACTTTGCATGATAATTACCAACAAGCCATATAGGCGGTATCCAGATTAAGTCAAATTAATAATTAATTACCAAACGACCAATCAGGTGGTATCCAATTTAGTCAGGTTAAAATCAATTTAAATAATTACCAACCGACCAATATGGCGGTATCCTCGTTAAGTCAGGTTTTAACTAGTTTATATATTATAATTAAGGGAGATTAATCTAAATATTAGTAATAAAAGTTTTACCTTTTACCCCAACAAAGGAGAGTTACCTCATCATTACTGAAAAGTAAAAACTGAAAATTAAAGAAAGAAAAGTACTGTGCGTAAAAGTAAATTACGGAAAGTAAAAACTGAAAAGTAAAGAAAAGAAAGTACGAAAGCGGAAATTAATTACTGAAAGCTGTAAATAAACAAACAAGATTCAATCTTCTTAGTATTCTTAAGGAATTCCTTAGAAGAAATTATGAATTTACAAATGAAATGGCTTGGTATTTATAGGCAAAATTTTGCCTCCAACAAATCATCCACCAAATCAATTATTAATTGCTCCACTAATTGCTCCACCAAATCCATTATTAATTGCTCCACTAATTGCTTACCATGTTTGGTGGTGATTTGATAATTTTTATTATTTGTTTATTAATTTATTTTTTTTGCTTTGAAAATGACTTTAATAATTACACACAACACACTTCTGGATGGTTCATCAATTTCGGATATGAAATCTTCCAAATTCGAAATTATTTTGTCTTTAAAAGTTGTAGATCTTTGAGTTTTCATTAATCTGGAACTTGAATCAGCTCAATCAGATATCGGAGTAAAGCGTTATGCCCAAAATACGACAGATGTGCAAAATTAGAATTTTCAAAACTGCACTTCGTTGAAACGCCCTTTCAAGTTTCCAATCTCCAAAATTAATATGTCAAGTCCAATTTTTGTCCTTATTTGACCCACATTTCATCCTAAATGATTTCATTGTGTTCCAATAATATTTTATCTACAAAATAAACTAAAACACATCAAAACGTTCATGAAACCCGAGAAACTAAATAAAATATTAAGTAAAAGGGGCGGTAAATATTGATATATTTTCCGCTCATCATATATAAGAAGGTTAATGGGAGCACACTGGAATTCATTGTCCTTTACGTTGATGATTTCTTACTTATTGGAAATGACATTCCCATGCTACAATCGGTGAAAGCTTGGCTTTCATTAAAATTCTCCATAAAAGATTTGGGAGAAGCAGCCTTTATTCTGGGAATAAAGATCCACCGGGATAGATCTAGAAAACTGCTTGGACTCTCCCTGAGCATGTACATTCACAAAGTGTTGAAGAGATTCAACTTGGAACAGTCTAAGAGGGGACTTTTGCCAGTGTCACATGGTGTCACTCTATATAAGGACATGTGTCCTAAAACTCAAGATGAGAGAGACAACATGAGTCGGATCCCGTTCGCTTCAACAGTCGGATCGATCATGTATGCCATGATATGTACACGACCTGATGTCTCCTATGCTTTGAGTATGTGTAATCGCTATTAGGCCGATCCAGGTGATGGTCACTGGGTTGCGGTTAAGAATATCATTAAGTATCTTAGACGAACTAGAGATGCGTTCTTAATCTATGGAGATGGAGAACTTGAGGTAACTGGGTTTACCGACGTATGTTTCCAAACCGATAAAGATGACTGTAAGTCACAATCTGGGTACATATTTTATTTGAACAATGGAGCAGTAAGCTGGAAATCTTCCAAGCAAGAGACTGTTGCCGATTCAACAACAGAAGCGAAATATATTGCTGCAGCTGAAGCAGCAAAAAAGGCAGTTTGGATCCGTAAATTCCTAATTGGATTAGGAGTAGTTCCATTAGTAGGTGAGTCCGTTCCATTATATTGTGACAATAACGAGGCTACAGCGCATGCTAAGGAATCGCGGTCTCATCAACGATCCAAACATGTTCTTCAACGTGTCCATCTGATTCGTGAGATCATACATCGTGGCGATATGAAGATCGAGAAGGTTGCTTCATAGGACAACATTACAGATCTGCTGACGAAAGCTATTCCTCAGCAAAAGTTTGAGCGACATGTACATAGTTCAGGTATTAGATACTTGAGTGACTGGCTATAGGCCAAGTGGGAGATTGTTGGACAATTATGACCTATAGCGTCACTATTTGTAAAATACATTGTGGTTTTTGTACAAATTAACTATGTGACAATAGAAATTGCTATTTTATCATTTTATAATTAGATTACTTGAATATATAAAAGATAAAAGTCCTTATGATTACTACCGGATTATAAGATATGAGACAGTATCAATCCACGAAGGTTTAATCATTAAATATCTCGAGTCGTAGTATTATCGAGACTGGACATTGATAATGCAGAATAGACTAGTATTGCACTTGTGCGTGTTATGGAAGTGTAACATCATAGTTCTCATATATTTAAGTATTGGATACTTATGAAAGTGTGATAGGAGGTTGTGTTTACCGATCGTTCGGAAATAGCTTCGTTCTGGATAGACCCCTTCGAATCCTATTGGTAGGATGACTATGTGTCTATGGGAATCCGATTCAGGGTAGGTGCATTTGGTCTTAACCTGAGACTTGCATCGCTAATACTTACGACAATCAATATGCTTTGGTTTTGATTGTCGGGGACTTTAACAGGTTCTGTGTACGCCTCTTCTGGGTTTATTGAGAATCGTAGTGTATAGGGTGTGATGTCAAGACAGAAGTATCACTTCAGTCATATGGAGATGATGATCACGTAGGGATACATAACTGGTTCTCTATTATGTTGCAACTATCGGGATAATATGAAAAGGTCATGATTATCCGATTATAGAGACTAGTTGCTTGTGATCCGATATATGCTTCGTACGCGGCATACATTATTCCAGCCCCAGGCCTTACATGTGACATCAGATACTGGATCGCAATATACAATACAACGTATACTACGCCTGACAAAGATTATATATTCATTAAAGAATATTTCTGGAGAATTGGGTAGGCACGGTGCTTTGCTAGAAGCCAACCATGTCTTGTAAATCGATAAAAATGTGGTACCGGGTACACACATGTTCGGATTATCCGACGATCAGATTTACTGCCAATATATCCAGGGATCTCATGGCTCGCTTCCCGAAGATTCACTGATGACGTTTGACTCGAACATAAATAAAAGAGTGAGAAAATTAATCTGGGATTAATTACGGCAAGAATTTATCTGGGATAAAATTCGATTAAAAGATAGAGATCGATTAATTTAGAATTAATCGAATAAAAAATATATTCGATATATTAAATGAAATTAGATTTCAAAGAGGAATTAAAATTGGATTTTAATTCGGGCGAACAAATTAATTTAGAATTAATTCGCGAGCGACTTTAATTTTTAATTAACGTCGCAACGGAAAATTCATTTAATCGGATTAAGCGAACCCGAGCCCGAAGTGTGTGGAGCAAGCCACTTCAATTTTTAATTAAAGTGGGTCCCACCAATTTACATCACTTGTCCATCCAGTGTCAAAGTTGAGTGATGGGAGTGGTTGGGGACATTAAATGCAATTTTCCCTCCAAACATTTGCTTTAGCTTTTTGGAAAAGCATATACCAAATTTGAGAGACTTTTTGGTATTAGGTTTTTTAGAAAAACAAAACACAAAAAATTAAAAGCTCTATCCTCTCCCTATTTTCTTCATTGCCGTGACATTGTTTTCCCTAGTGAGAAAATTTGTTGCAAATTTTCTTCATTGTTAGTACATTCAAAGATCAAACAAATGTGATAGGGAAACATCCCTTGAGTTTGGAATCTCATTCACCAAGCTTGGAGCTCAACACAAAATCATCAAATAGGGACTTGGAGCACATCAAATGAGGCAGTTTTCTGAACTTTCCATCTACATCCAACCGTGCATTGTAAGTATTTTCCGTTACTTCTTTGCGTATTCACACATCTTTTATACTTATTAGATATTGGGATTGATCTTAGAGACCCGACAGTTTTGTTGTACCAAAAACATGCAAACAAGGTTTGCAAGTTAAATCGATACATTTATAGATTGAAGCAAGCATTGCGTTCTTGGAACTAGCATTTTGATGTAATCATAATGGTATATGATTTAATTCAAAACAAATATGATTTTTGTGTATATAAGAATGTTAGTGGGAGCGCACTAACAATGTTTGTCCTATATAATGATGACATATCATTTCTTGGAAATTACATTCTCATAATACAATCGGTGAAAGCTTGGCTTGTATGAAAATTCCCCATAGACTACTTGGGAGAGGCAACCTTTATTCTAGGAATAAGGATCTACTGGGATAGATCTAAAAGTTGTTGGCGCTCTCTGAGTGTTAGGATGTATGCCCTAGAGCTACATGTGATGTAAACGATTTCATGCGTTTTGAAATAAAACGATGCATTATTCATTTATCAAATTGTTTGTTTATCTTTCCCATATTATATCTTCGTAAATACCGTAGATTACTTATATACCTTCAGACTTAGTGTATGAGTGTCATACACCAGAGGATTTGAGTCTGAAGTTAGAAATCTTTAATAGTCCATAGATAGCAAACAAACCGGGTACTTTGTTTATGGTTTATCTATAGCTGCGGTCCATTCTATATTTGTATGATGATCTTAATCCGGATCGTCCATGTAGAGATATGAGAATGGAGGCACCTTGTATGATGCGATCATATAGGACTGGACCCAGATCGAAATGACATTCTTATAATATCCGTTAAGCAAAGAAAGTCATTTCCATCTACTTGATGGTCATATATGGATTGATCTTAATCTTGAGTGTACTACAAACTCCTGCATTGCAGGCTGTGTCCTTTGATTTACAAAGGTGAGGTTTGTTTTGTTAGAGTTTCTAGGCCCCAATGATCGAATAAGAAACATGAAATAAGTGCGAATACAAATCGAGAAAGTCACGGAATACTCACATCGATCGGTTGAGCGACGCGGAGGCAATAAGAATTTGATTCTGCCTCTTGGACAGTCACGGTAGTGGTAGTGAGCTGCTCCTCCATTTTCTGTTTTTGAGCTCCTCGAACAAGCTCCAAGCTTCGTCAAACGATTCCCGGCTCATGGGTGAACTTCCCTATCACCTTCGCATGTCTTCGTAGTGTGCTAGCACTCTAAGCTTCCATATTGCTCTCGTTTTAACAGCAAACCAGAAGGTTTTTCAGCCCCTTGGGCGTGTGGAGAGGAAGAAGAAAGAGTGAGACAGAGATCTGTTTTGTTACAAAATTTGTAAAATAATTTTCCAAAAAACATATACATAATTTTTGCCTCCAAAAAAGTCAAGCAATTAAAGCAATAAATGCTTGCCAACCACACACATCACTTGCCATCAATCAGTGAATAGTGACTGGCGTCAATCACTCAAAGTGAAAGACATCCATCACTTGATTGACGAATGATGTGACGCTAGATGCGACTAGTGATTTGATGCTTGATTTGACTTGCGTGCCGCACTCGAATTCGAAATGCGAATGCGCTCACAAATAATCCCGGGCTCGGGTTCGCTAATTCCAAATTAACGAACTTTCCGTTGCGACGTAATTAAATCTAATTTAATTAAATAATCATGCCTAGCATAATTACTATTCACGTTGCTAACGAAATAATTCTAAATTAATTCATTCGCCCGAATTAAAATCTAATTTTAATTCCGCGTTGAAATCTAATTTCGTTTAATATATCGAATATATTAATGTACCGATTAATTCCAAATTAATCGTTATCTCTCATTAAATGATATTTTATCCCAGATAAAATATCTCCGCAATTAATCCCAGATTAATTTTCTCTCTCTTCTAATTAATCCAAGATTAATTAGAATGCGAGTCATACGTCATCGGTGAATCTTTGTGAAGCGACCCATTAGATCCCCGGATATGTTGGTAGTAAATTCGGTCGTCGGACTATCCGAACACGTAAGTACCTAGTACTACGTTTGTACCGATTTACAAGACAAGGTTGGCCTCTAGCAAAGCGCCATGCCTACTCAATTCTCAGGAAATATCCTTACAGGAATAAATGATCTATATCAGGCGTAGTATACGTAGTATTGCGTAGTTCGATCCAGTATCTTGAGTGTCACGTGCTAGGCCTGGGGCTGGAATTGTGTCTGCCCCGTATGAAGCACATATCGGATGTCTGGCAACTAGTCTCTATAATCAGATAAACATGACCTTGTCATTTTATCCCGATAGCTACAGCATTTAAGAGAACCGGTCCCGTATCCTACGTGACCATCATCTCTATATGACTGGAGTGATACTTCTGTCTTGACATCACACCCAACACACTACGATTCTCAATATACCCAGGATTGGCGTACACATAACCTGTTAAAGTCCTGGACGACCGCAACCAAAGTATATTGATTATCGCAACCATGAGATCCCCAGATATGTTGGCAGTAAATTCGGTCATCGGATTATCCGAACACGTAAGTACCTAGTACTACGTTTGTACCGATTTACAAGACAAGATTGGCCTCTAGCAAAGCGCCATGCCTACCTAATTCTCCGGAAATATCCTTACAGGAATAAAGGATCTGTATCAGGCGTAATATACGTAGTATTGTGTATTTTGATCCAGTATCTTCAGTGTCACGAGCTAGGCCTGGGGCTGGAATTGTGTATGCCCCGTACGAAGCACATATCGGATGTCTTGCAACTAATCTCTATAATCGGATAAACATGACCTTGTCATTTTATCCCGATAGCTACAGCATTTAAGAGAACCAGTCCCGTATCCTACATGACCATCATCTCCATATGACTGGAGTGATACTTCCGTCTTGACATCACACCCAACACACTACGATTCTCAATATACCCAGGATTAGCGTACACATAACCTGTAAAAGTCCTGGACGACCGCAACCAAAGTATATTGATTGTCGCAAGTATTAGCGGTGCAAGTCTCAGGTTAAGACCAAATACACCTACCCTGATTTCGGACTTCCATAGACACATAGTCATACTACCAATGGAATTCCGAGGGGGTCTATCCAGAGCGAAGCTGTTTCCCGTACCATCGGTAAAACACAACCTCCTATTACACTTGCTTGAGTATCCTATACCCAAATATATGAGAACTATGTCGTTGTGCCCTCACAACGAGCACAAGTGTAATACTAGTCTTTTATGTATTTATCGATGTCCAATCTCGACAATACTCTGACTAGGGATATTTAATGATTTAACCTTCGTAGACTGATACTGTCTCATATCATTCTCAATCCATGAACAAATCATAAGGACCTTTCATCATTTATACATCTAGGTGATCTAATCACAAATGATAAGAGTACAATCTCCTTTGTCACATAGTTAATTTGTATAACAACACCATGATCTGTATAAATAGTGACGCTATGGGTCATAATTGTCCAACAATCTCCCACTTGCCCTATAGCTAGTCACTCGAGTGTCTACCACCCGAACTATGTACGATTGGCTCAAATTACTGAGAAAAGGTTTTCGTCAGCGGATTTGCATTATTATCGTCTGATGCGATTTATACGATCATCACATCACCACGATGTATGATCGGAACAAATCAGATGAATATCGAAGTATTTATCTGGATCGGTGATGAGACCATTAATTATTTAGCCTATGCTAACGCCTAGCTCAGCTGCTAATAGAATTATATCTAATCTAATTAGATTTAATATC
Organism: Zanthoxylum bungeanum; assembly: GCA_019454045.1. Classification (NCBI taxonomy): domain Eukaryota; kingdom Viridiplantae; phylum Streptophyta; class Magnoliopsida; order Sapindales; family Rutaceae; genus Zanthoxylum; species Zanthoxylum bungeanum. Next base: position 29,016 of record SKCR01036166.1, read on the forward strand.
GACTCAGAATGCTTCTATTGCTGCCTCAGCTGCAGCAATAACCCGCATTTGTTGTTTATTTGGTAACAATATCTTGCTTGGAAGATTTCCAGCTTACTGTTCCGTTATTCAAACTGTTTAGTACCGTTTGCGACTTATAGTTGTCTTATCGATTAGGAAACTTGCTACAGTGATCCCAGTCACTTCAAGTTCTCATTCTCCTAAGTTTAAGAAAGCATCATTAGTTCTAGAAAAAGCTAAAGGATGTTCTTAACATCAATCCAGCGACTATCACTTGGATTGGCCTGTTGTGAATCCATATGCTCAAAGCGTATGAGACACCAGGTCATGTACATTTTTCAATATACTAGCTCTTGGAGATTTACATGAAAGCCAAGATTTCACCGATTATTTTATGGGAATATCATTTCCAAGAAATGACATATTATCATTATTGTATAGGACATTTCTTGTCAGTGCGCTCCCACTAACCTCTTTATATACACAAGAATCATTTCGTTTTGAATTAAACCATAAACCATTATGATTACATCAAAACGATAATTCCAAGAACCTATGCTTGCTTCAATCCAAACATGGATTGAATAACCTGCAAACCTTGTTTGCTAGTTTAGGTACGACAAAATCGACAGGATGTTGCAAACATCCTCCTAAAGGTTTCCTTTTCAGGAAAGCGATTTTCCCGTTAAGCTGTCATATTTCATAAATGAAACATGCAGCATTAGAAAGCATTATCCAAATGGATATACCATGGCAACAATTAAAAGGTTGCATCGTAATCAACACAATGTTGATAACGATACCTTTCCGCTAAAAGCCTAGCCTTTTGCGTTGGTATATCGCCTTCCATGTATGTCTTCCTAGAAGACTAATAAAGTACCAATAGGCACAATGCCTTGCGGTTAAATCAACTAGTATCCAAAATTCTTGATATACATGGAATCCATTTCGGATTCATGACACTTTTTCATAAATGGGATTCGATACCTTTTATCACTTCCTTATACGTAGTCAGTTGGTATACCTCAAAAGATTGACATCTTTATGAGGTGAGATCAGAAACCCATACCCTAGTTGTTTTCTGACTCTCTCCAACATACGCGGTTCTTGTGTATTCGAAGATTAATGGTAATTGTTTCATCCTTGATGAACTATTTGTGTTCCATTAGGAATCGGTGCTTGGAATAGTATTACTCCGATTTTCATCAAGTTTTACTATCCTCCCACTTACCACTGCATATCGGTATTCCTCTCAGAAAAACCGCATGGCGAGCAATAATCTAATTATTCTCTGGTGAGATGCATAAGTACAATACTTATGGTATCGCTAGGATAACCTACAATTGGCACTTATCCGATTTGGGTTTTAGTTTGGTATCATCCAAACATATGCCTAGCATACCCAAATTTTCAGGAATGAGAAACCCAGTTTCTTTCCGGTTCATATCTAATATGAAATCTATCAAACAGATTTATATGGAAACTTATTCTAAATAAGTTCTGCACTGTCAATGCTTATCCGTTGAAGGAAATGGTAGCTCAGAGCGACTCATGATTAACCTTATCATGTCCAACAAAATTCGGTTACTCAGTTCGGACACACCGTCAAATTGACGTGTTTCGGGAGGAGTCCTCATTTCAAAGAATACTATACTCTTTCAAGTATATTAGAAACTTATTGTATAAGTATTTTCCATTACGGTCTTACCGTGACGGTACAATACTATAGCCGATCTGTTTGTCTATTTCGTGTCGAAACTATAAAAGTTTTCGATTTGTGTTCTTCGAAAGAAACACATAACCATAACGAGATTCCACATCCGTAAAGGTAATGGAATATTCATATCCACCTCTAGCTTAGCTAGACATGGGCCCACTTGCTTCATTATGAACTAGGGCTGACAGATCGGTGGTATTTACATTTTTACCAAGTAAATAGTGTTTTAGGCACTTTGCCCAATTAAACTGAATTCGTAGACTTATTTGATTAGAATCAAATTTGTCCTAGTACCCACTCTTCAAAAGTGTGGATATACGATTTTTGTTTGATTGTGTCCCAGACAACATTGCCACAATTTATGTTTCTTCTGATCAAATCAGTTTGAGCTATTTGTTTGTCATGTATACGTTGAGATATTTCTTTATATTTAAAATATAAATTCTGTTATTCACATCTAATGTGTTTATCTCAATATCATCTTTATATAATAAAACACTTTAATGTTCTAGAATATATAGGTAAATCCGCAACGGATTAAACACTGATATAAAGATAATGTTCCTAGTCAAACTAGTTACATTATAACAGTTTCCTATTTTAGGTACACACCCGAAGGGTAGTTCATAAACTTAGGTATCTACGGTTAAAACAGTGACTTTCGTCCCGTTTACAATTCGCAGATTAATCTCCATTGAAGTCAGTATCCTGTTCATAACAGATTCTGAACATCAATACATTATTTTATGTATCACACTAAGTATTTAAAATATAATTTTAATACTAGTAATGAACATATTTATGACAATCATATTTGAAGTCAGAGCCATGCCCTGTCTTCAATTCCTTCATGTCTGCTTTGTCCAAACGGCAGTCACGCTTCCGCGATCCCGTTTGCCACAATTTAGGTAGACATTTTGGGATATGTCTTTTATCTCCCTAGAAGATTATAATGATTTTGCCTTTGCCCTTTTCAACACTCTAGAAGCCTATGGCCAAGCCTCGGGTTTCTAGAATACCAAAATAAGGTGCGCCTTGCGCTACTTGCCTATTGCAAATTTTGACTTTTCTCCTTGAGAATTGCTATTAATTTTCCAAGAATTATTTATTGCAATTTAGTACTTCTAAGATCTATAAATAGATATATGAAGATCCTTCAATTTCTATATCATACTTTTAAGGATCTAATCCTTAGTTCTGATTCAGAAATTAAGGAGTCTATTGCGACAAGCTTAATGGATTAAGCAGTAAAGTTATCATTACATTAATCTTCCAAGATTATGCTCCACCTTTTGCTTAACTCCGGGCTTAGGCCTAATATATTATTTTATCAAATAAAATAACTTATTATTTTCCAGGACCATCCTGAAATTATATTCCAAATTTGAAAATTAAAACAAAATGGTGTTGCAGAAAAAAGAAATCGAACTCTACTAGACATGATGATATCTATGTTTAGTTATAGCTCACTACCTAGTTCATTCTGGGGATATGCACTGCAAACCGCAATGTATATCCTTAATGTAGTTCCATCTAAGTCTGTTCCTAAGACACCCTTAGAGTTATGGAATGGTCGTAAAACTAGTTTGCGACATTTCCGCATATGGAGGTGTCCAGTACATGTGCTGAAGAATAAAAATACAAAGTTGGAACCACGTTCTCAGGTGTGCCTATTTGTAGGCTACCCGAAGGAGACTAAGGGTGGATTCTTCTACAGTCCAGATGATAATAAAGTATTTGTATCGACTAATGCTACGTTTCTAGAGGAGGACTACATGAGGGAGTTCAAGCCTCGTAGTAAAATATTACTCGAGGAGTTACTTACTGGTTCGACCAGCACGCCATCGTCAACGAAAGTTGACAAATACATAGCATCTTCGACATCTGATAGTCAGATACTACCCAGTCAGAATGATCTACTACCTATACGCAGTGGGAGGGTTGTGCGACAACTTGATCGCTACCTAGGGGTTGGAGAGGCACAAGTTGTCACCTCCAGTGATGGTATAGATGATCCATTGACCCATAGTAGTGCAATGGATGATTATGACAAAGAGGAATGGCTCAAAGCCATGAACCTATAGATGGAGTCCATGCACTCCAACGCGGTCTGGGAACTTGTAGACCGACCTGATGGGGTGAAACCCATAGGTTGCAAGTGGATCTACAAGAGGAAGATGGGATCATATGGGAAGGTACATACCTTCAAAGCTAGACTAGTGGCCAAGGGTTATACCCACAAAGAGGGAGTTGACTATGAGGAAAATTTCTCACTTGTAGTTATGCTTAAATCCATCCACACTCTTCTATCCATTGCCGCATATTATGACTATGAAATTTGGCAAATGGATGTCAAGACTGCATTCTTGAATGGAAATCTTGATGAAAGTATCTATATGATACAACCAGAAGGGTTCATCGCCCAAACCTAGCTAGACATAACACGATGCCACATCCGTAAAGGTTACCAAATTTTCATATCCACCTCTAGCCTAGCTAGACATGGGCCCACTTTTGTCACTATGAACGAGGGCCAACAGATCGGTGGCAATCACATTTTTTTAAGTAAAAAGGTGTCTTAGGAACTTTGCCCAATAAACTAGATTCGTAGACATTGTTTGAATAGAGTCAAATCCGTCCTAGTATCCACTCTTCAAAAGTGTGGATACACGAGTCTTGTTTAATGTGTCCCAGACAACAATGCCACAAATAAGTCTCAACTGATTAATTTAGTTTGAGCTATTTGTTTGTCATATTATATGTTTGAGATTTATTTATATTCAAAATATAAATACTGTTATTCACATCTAATGTGTTTATCTCAATATCATCTTTATAAAATAAAACACTTTAGTGTTCTAGAATATAAAGGTATACTCGCAACGGGTTAAACTCTGATATAGAGATAATGTTCCTAGTCAAACTAGTTACATTGTAACATTTTCCAAATTTAAGTACACACCTGAAGAGTAGTTCCTAAACTTAGGTTTCTACGGTTAAAACAGCGACTCTCGTCCCGTTTCCGATTCGTAGATAAATCTCAACTGAAGTCAGTATCCTGCTTATCAGCAGATTCTGCACATCAGTACATATCTATGTACCACATCTAGTATCAAAATCCAATTTTGAAAACTAGTAGTGAACATGTTTATGACAAACATACTTGAAGCCGGAGCCTTCCACCGTCTTCACTTCCTTCATGTCTGCCTTGTCCATACGGCAGTCACGCATCCAGTGACCCCGTTTGCCACAGTTTTGGTAGACATCTTGGGATATGTCCTTTATCTTCCTAGAAGACCGTGATGATTTTTCCTTTGCCCCTTTTAGAAGCTCTAGCTTTGCCTCCAATAGCATAGCCATTAACTCTCCAAGAGTTTTCTATTGCAATTTTCACTTCTAAGATCTAAGAATAGATCTATGAATATCTTTAATTTCAACATCATGTTACAAGGATCTAATCCTTAATTCTGATGACGGAATTAAAGAGTAATTGCAGTAAGCATAAAGGGTTTAAGCACTAAAGTTATCATTACATGAATCTTCCAAAGATCATGTTCTACTATTTGCTCAACTTCGGGCTTAGGCCCAAGAGGTTGTTCTATCAAATAGAATAACTTCTTAGTTTTCAGGACTATCCTGAGGTTTTATTCCCAATTTGAAAATTAAAGCCGTTTAAAGACATTTTCACCCATGATTATGTTTTAAACGTTAATCTTTCATTTATCTTGATTGCTATAGTCCAACTATCCAATCAACGATTTTAGGTACTATTAATTATAATGATTACTATAGTCTAACTATGTAATCAACTATAATTTGATTGGTTAAATTCAATTATATTGATTACTATAATCCAATTATAAAATCAACTATTAATTGAAATAGTTTGAATTCAGTCCAACTGTTTAATTAAAACAACGATTAAATATTAGTCCAACTAATATATTAATATAACGACAAAAAATTTGAAATGAGCGCATATTGGCAAGTAACTAAACGAATATTGCAAATTTAATACTTGCCTCCCACTATTTTTCGGCGAGCCTCTAACCCTTTTGTGGAGTACTCGGGAAACCTTGTTTCCTAGTGGCTTAGGATCCCGTTAAATAACACACAATCTTGACTTTGGCCAACAAATTGTATCATAATTAACTAGGTAGATCTCTAAGATCAATTGGATCACATCCAATTCCTAGATCCAGTAGGTGGACATCCAAGTCTAAAACATATATCTTATATATGCCAATATATCCAATATATTCCCTACCATTTTTCCTCTGAATCAATTAAGCCTTGGCTTTGGCACAACAAACTTAATGATCCCAGTTAAGCGGAACCCATTAACCTTGGAAACCTTTGTAATCAATGTCGATGGACAAGAAGTGATCTTGACTTTGTCCAACAAATCACAACTTGGACAAGACACCGATATGGAACAAAGCCTTCATGATTCAAACACATCCGCGACGGACAAAGGTCTTGACTTTGGCCAACAAACCAGTGCCAATCTTGGATCTTGAGTAAGAATCACTCAAGGGAAGGAAAAACGCTTAATATGTGTTGAGGGTTTTTCGCGTAATTGGCAACCAATTAATTATCTTTGTTAAGGTCTCATCATACACCCTTAAACATGCATTCTAAAAACATAATAAGGCGCATATAAATAAATATAATAATGTTATGCGGATGGATACTTAACACATTGTTCCTAGAACAAATCTCTCCATTTCCTCTCTCTCGCTAGCACAAGTATTACTTCTACCCAATTACATGACACTTCTAAAGAAACCTCATTTACATTGAGGGGAATAAGTGAGAAGAGAAATACAAAGAGTCAAGAGGTAATAGGCTGGACACGCAGGTCTAATTAAATAAATTCTAAATTTATTACAATAATTTCTAAAATTGCCCTCACCCATCTAATATCCATCTGATATGCATTATTCATACATCGTATCCATGTATTCACACAAAGCATGTTATCAATCAATCTAATCCAATTAATTAATCTAAAATTAATGACCATCCAATGTTCAAACAACGATTTGATTTTGCGCTAGTCAAACTCGTTTTAAGAATAAGTACTCAAAGTACGAATTCTTGAATTATATTAAACTACAACATTAAATCCAATTTAATTTGCACTTAATACTAATTCATATATTTATTTCCAAATTAAATAATTTCATTTTTAATGTGCCTTTACGATTTAGATTCTAAATCTAATCATTACGGGTCTCAAAGCCCAATTAACATCCAATGTTAATTTAATTAAAGTCCAATGGGCTTTTAATTAATTTCATAAGGCATGGACTTTTGGTCAATATGGGTCAAACCCAAATACCAAAGCCCATTTAAGGAATCACCCTTATTTGCCAAGAATCCAATTTAGGCCCATTAGGCCCAATTAAAATTAAAGGTCCATTAGTTATATTTGGACTTTATGGTTATGGTTTTGGGCCCAATTGGATCCAACCAATTAACCTAAACCAAACTTGGCCCAACCAAGTCCATTAAGCCCAAATACAACTTTTACAAGCCCAATTCCAAAATAAGCCCAATTAATTAAATTCCAAAATTCCAAATTTCACAATTCAATTAATCAAAGTGTATAGCCATGATTAATTAACCAAATTAACATTTCCAAAATACCAATTTATATAATTAATCATGATTATTATCATCAACATCTGTCCAACATAATTGAATCAAAAATCAATCATTTTCCATGCTTCATTATTCACGGAAATTAGGGATTTCATGGCCGATTCCGAATTCAATCCAATTAAATCTTAAATCAACATTTCCCAAGTCATTCAAACTCATCCAATGATTAAAAAAACAAAAATCACCATGAATTTAGGGTAGCATTACATTCGGCTAAGCCAAGTAATTAGGGAAAATTTGATCCAATTCAATTTTCATCAAATTGATCATGCATAACACAATGTTATCATCATTCAAGCATATTCAAACAATCAATTTCATCCAAACATGCTCAAATCAATTTTACCCAATTTTACCTTAATTCCAATTTCATGCTTAAACAAGGCTCAAGATACCATTATTGTGTTTCTAGGTTAGTCCCAAGATCATTCAAGCATAGAAATCATGTGAATACTCATAAGAAGTATGGCAGAATCATACTTACAAAGATCGGATTTTGCGATGCGAGGAACAATAAATATTTCCTTAATGAAGCTCACGGCCAAACCCTTTTGTGCTCCTTGAAGTTTCGGTCATGCTCCTCCATGGATGTCCTCCAAGCTCCAAGCTTTGATTAATGATTCCATGCTCATAAGTTGGTTTCCCTATCACCTTCATAAGACTCCTAATGTGTGCTAGCACTCTTGAAAAATTGCAACGATTCTTCACATTTGTTATTTTAACTCTCGGCCAAGGAGAGAAAAAATTGAGAGGAAAATGGCTTCCAAAGCCGTGAGGTAGGGGAGAGAAGTGAGGAAGATGAGATGGATTTTTGTGTATTTGGTTTTTAAAAAACTAATACCAAAAACCAAAGTCAAAAAGTACAATGCAATAAAGCCTTTCAATCATCCAAATCACTCATGAATAGTGACTGACATCACATCACTCAAAGTGACAAGACATCCATCACTTGAATGACGAGTGATGTGACTTATGGGCCGCACTTGAATTCGAAATGCGAGTGGGCCCGCAAACACTCCTGGGCTCGGGTTTGCTAATTCCGAATTAACGAATTTTCCGTTGCAACGTAATTAAATGAAATTTAATTAAATAATTGTGCCTAGGAAAATTACTATTCACGTCGCTAGCGAATTAATTCTAAATTACATCGTTCGCCCGAATTAAAATCTAATTTTAATTCCGCGTCGAAATCTAATTTCGTATAATATATCGAATATATTATTTTATCAATTAATTCCAAATTAATCGTTCTCTCTCTTTAAATAATATTTTATCCCAGATAAAATATCTCCACAATTAATCCCAGATTAATTTTCTCTCTCTTATAATTAATCCCAGATTAATAAAGTGCGAGTCATACGTCATCGGTGAATCTTCAGGAAGCGACCCATGAGATTCCCGGGTATATTGCCAGTAAATCTGGTCGTCGGACTATCCGAACACGTACGTACCTAGTACTACGTTTTTACCCATTTACAAGACATGGTTGGTTCTAGCAAAGCACCGTGCCTACCCGATTCTCCAGAAATATTCTTAAAGGAATATGTGATCTATATCAGGCGTAGTATACGTAGTATTGCGTATAACGATCCAGTATCGGATTTCACGTGCTAGGCCTGGGGCTGGAATTGTGTCTGCCCCGTACGAAACACATATCGGATCTCTGGTAACTAGTCTCTATAATCGAATAAACATGACCTAGTCGTAATATCCCGATGGCTGCAGCATAAAAGAGCACTTGTTCCGTATCCTACGTGATCATCATATCCACTATGACTGAAGTGATACTTCTATCTTGACATCACACCCAATACACTACGATTCTCAATATACCCAGAAGAGGCGTACACAGAACCTGTTAAAGCCCTGGACGACCAAAACCAAAGTATATTGATTGTCGCAAGTATTAGTGGTGCAAGTCTCAGGTTAAGACCAAATACACCTACCCTGATTCGGACTTCCATAGACACATAGTCATACTACCAATGGAATCCCGAGGGGTCTATCCAGAATGAAGCTGTTTCCGTACCATCGGTAAACACAACCTCCTATTACACTTGCATGAGTATCCTATACCCAAATATATGAAAACTATGTCGTTGTGCCCTCACAACGCGCACAAGTGTAATACTAGTCTTTTACGTATTTATCGATGTCCAATCTCGATAATACTACGACTAGGGATATTTAATGATTTATCCTTCGTGGACTGATACTGTCTCATATCATTCTCAATCCAGGAACAAATCATAGGGACCTCTTATCATTTATACATCTAGGTGATCTAATCACAAATGATAAGAGTGCAATCTCCATTGTCACATAGTTAATTTGTACAACAACACCATGATCTGTACAAATAGTGACGCTATGGGTCATAATTGTCCAACAATCTCCCACTTAGCCTATAGCCAGTCACTCGAGTGTCTTACACCCGAACTATGTACGGTTGGCTCAAACTGTTGATAAATGCTTTCGTCAGCAGATTTGTATGATTATCATTTGATGCGATTTATTCAGTCATCCCATCGCCACGATGTATGATCCGAACGAATCCGATGAATATCGAAGTATATATCTGGATAGTTGATGAGACCATTAATTCTTTAGTCTGCGTTGCAGCCTAGCTCAGCTGCTAACAAAACTATATCTAATCTAATTAGATTTGTTATCGACCCAGAAGGCTTCTATTGCTGCCTCAGCTGCAGCAATAACCTGCATTTGTTGTTTATTCTGTAACAGTATCTTGCTTGGAAGATTTCCATCTTATTGTTCCGTTATTCAAACTGTATAGTACCGTTTACGACTTATAGTCATTTAATCGGTTTAGGAAACTTGCTACAGTGATCCCAGTCACTTCAAGTTCTCCTTCTCCATAGACTAAGACAGCATCCTTAGTTCTCTAAGAATCTAACAGATGTTCTTAACATTAATCCAGTGACTATCACTTGGATTGGCCTGTTTGTGAATCCATATGCTCAAAGCGTATGAGACACCAGGTAACGTACATTTTTCAATGTACAAGTTCTCGGAGAGTTTTCTCGAAAGCCAAGCTTTCACCGATTATTATTATGGGAATATCATTTCCAAGAAATGACATATTATCATTATTTATAGGATAGCTACTGTCAGTGCGCTCCCACTAACCTCCTTATATACACAAGAATCATTTCGTTTTTGAATTAAATCATACTCATTTATGATTACATCAAAATGATAATTCCAAGAACCTAATCCTAGCTTCAATTCAAACATGGATCGAATAACCAACAAACCTTTTTTGCTAGTTTTGGTACGACAAAATCGACAGGATGTTGTAAACATCCTCCAAAAGGTTTCCTTTTCAGGAAAGCGATTTTCCCGTTAAGCTGACATATTTCATAAATGAAACATGCGGCATTAGCAAGCATTATCCAAATGGATTTACCGTGGCAACAGGTAAAAGGTTGAATCGTAATAACACAATGTTGATAACGATATATTTTCGCTAAAAGCCTAACTTTATACGTTGGGATGTTGCCATCCATGTATGTCTTCCTTGAAGACTAATAAAGTACCAATAGGCACAATGCCTTGTGGTACATCAACTAGTGTCCAAACATAGTTGGTTTACATGGATCCATTTCGGATGTTCATGGCACTTTGCCATAATTGGGAGTCGATACCTTGTATCACTTCCTCATACGTAGTCAGTTGGTATACCTCAATAAGATAGACATCTTTATGAGGTGAGATCAGAAACACATACCCCAGGTTGTTTTTTGACTCTCTCTGACCTACGCGGTTCTTGTGTATTCGAAGATTATTGGTAATAGTTTCATCCTTGATGAACTATTTATGTTCCATAAAGATTCGGTGCCTTGAATGGTATTACTCCGATTTTCATCGAGTTTTACTATCCTCCCACTTACCACTGCATATCGGTATTCCTCTTAGGAAAACCGCATTGTGAGCAACAATCAAATTGTTCTTATGTGAGTTGTATAAGTACTATACATTGGTATCCCTATGATAACCTACAATTGGGCACTTATCCAATTTGGGTTCTAGTTTGGTATCATCCAAACATATGCCGAGCATACCCAAATATTCAGGAATGAGAAACTTGGTTTCTTTCCTGTTCATATCTAATATGATATATGTCAAAAAGATTTTTATGGAACCTTATTCTAAATAAGTTCTCCACTGTTAATGCTTATCCGTTGAAGGAAATAGTAGCTCAGAGCGACTCATGATTAACTTTATCATGTCCAATAAAATTATGTTACTCTGTTCGGACACACCGTCAAACTAACGTGTTCCGGGAGGAGTCCTCATTTGAAAGAATACTTTACTCTTTCAAGTATATTAGAAACCTATTGCCTAAGTATTTTCCATTACGGTCTTACCGTGACGGTTTAATACTTCAACCGATCTGTTTGTCTATTTCGTGTCGAAACTGAAAGTTTCCGATTAGTGTTCTTCAAAAGAAACACATAACCATAACGCGATGCCACATCCATAAAGGTCATGAAATATTCATATCCACCTCTAGCCTAGCTAGACATGGGCCCACTTGTTTCACTATGAACTTGGGCTAACAGATCGGTGGCATTTACACTTTTACCAAGTAAAGGTGTTTTAGGCACTTTGCCCAATAAACTAGATTTGTAGACTTTATTTGAATGGAATCAAATTTGTCCGAGTACCCACTCTTCGAAAGTGTGGATATACGAGTCTTGTTTGATTGTGTCCCAGACAATAATGACACAATTAGTTTCTTCTGATCAATCAGTTTGAGCTATTTGTTTGTCATGTTATACGTTTGAGATTTATTTATATTCAAAATATAAATTCTGTTATTCACATCTAATGTGTTAATCTCAATATCATCTTTATGTAATAAAACACTTCAGTGTTCTATGATATAAAGGTTCACTCGCAGCGGGTTAAACACTGATATAGAGATAATGTTTCTAGTCAAACTAGTTACATTATAACAGTTTCCAAATTTAGGTACACACCCGAAGGAAATTCCTAAACTTAGGTATCTACGGTTAAAACAGCGACAATTGTCCCGTTTCCAATTCGCAGATTAATCTCAACTGAAGTCAGTATCCTGCTAATAGCAGATTCTAATTATCAGTATGTATTTATGTACCACACTAAGTATTTAAAATCCAATTTCAATACTAGTAGTGAACATAATATTGACAAACAAATTTGAAGTCAGAGCCTTGCTCGTTCTTCAATTCCTTCATGTCTACTTTGTCCAAACGGCAGTCACGCTTCCGAGATCCCGTTTGTCACAATTTGGGCAGACATTTTGGGATATGTCATTTATCTTCCTAGAAGATTATAATGATATTGCCTTTGCCATTTTCATATTCCAGTAGCCTTTGGCCAAGCCTCGGGTTTCTAGAATATCGAAGTAAGGTGCGCCTTGCGCTACTTGCCTAATTGCAAACTTTGACTTTATCTCATTGAGAATAGTCATTAACCCTCCAAGAGTTATTAATTGCAATTTAGTACTTCTAAAATCTAAGTATAGATTTATGAAGATCCTTCAATTTCAGTATCATACTTTAAGGAACTAATCCTTAGTTCTGATTCAGAAATTAAGAGTCTACTGCGACAAGCTTAATAGATTAAGCACTAAAGTTATCATTACATAATCTTCCAAAGATTATGCTCTACTATTTGCTTAACTCCGGGCTTAGGCATAATATGTTATTTTATCAAATAAAGTAACTTATTATTCTCCAGGACCATCCTGAAATTTTATTCCCAATTTGAAAATTAAACCATTTAAATACATTTTCCCTAGGATTATGTTTTAAATGTCAATCTTTCAATTTTATCTTGATTTTAATAGTCCAACTATTTAATCAACGATTTTCGGTACTATTTATTATAATGATTACTATAGTCCAACTATTTAATCAACTATAATTTAATAGATTAAAATCAATTATATTGATTACTATAATCCAATTATAAAATCAACTATAAATGAATAGTTTGAATACAGTCCGACTGTTAATTAAAACAACAATTTAAATATTAGTCCAACTAACATTTAATTTATTTGACGAATGATATTTGTTTGAGCGCGTATGGCGAGTATTTGAACGAATATTGCAAATTCAATTCTTGCCTCCCACTATTTTTCGGCGAGCCTCTAACACTATGTCGAGTACTCGGGAAACCGTGTTTCCTAGCGGGCTAGGATATCGTTAAAAATCACACAATCTTGACTTTGGCCAACAAATTGTATGATAATTAACTAGGTAGATCTCTAAGATCAATTGGATCCAATCCAATTCCTAGATCCAGTAGGGGAACATCCAAGTCCGAAACATATATCTTATATATGCCAATACATCCAATGAATTACCTAACCTTTTTCCTCTGAATCAACTAAGCCTTGGCTTTGGCACAACAAACTTAGTGATCTCAGTTAAGCGCGACCCATTGACCATGGAAAGCTTCGTAATTAATGTCGATGGACAAGAAGTGGTCTTGAATTTGGCCAACAAACCACAACTTGGACAAGACACTGACATGGACCAAGGCCTTGACTTTGTCCAACAAGCCAATGCCAGTCTCGGATCTTGAGTTAGAATCACTCAATGGAAGGAAAAACGCTTAATATTTAGCGAGGGTTTTTCGTGTGAAAATTGGCAACCAATTTATTATCTTTTTAAGGTCTCATCATCATACACCCTTAAACATGCATTCTAAACACATAATAAAGCGCGTATAATAAAATAATAATGATATGCGGATGGATATTTTACATATTGATCCTAGATCAAATCTCTCACTTTCTCTCTCCCGCTAGCACAAGTATCACTTCTACCCGTTACACTACACTTCTAAAGAAACCTCATTTACATTGAGAGGAATAGGTGAGAAGAGAATACAAAGAATGAGGAGGTAATAAGGCTGGACATGCATGTCCAATTTAATAAATCAAATTTACTACAACAATTTCTAAAATTGTCCCACCAATATAATATCCATCTGATATACATTATTCATGCATCGCAACCATGTATTCACACAAGCATGTTATCAATCAATCGAATCAAATTAATTAATCTGATAATTAATTATCATCCAATGGTCAAACAACGATTTGATTTTGCGCGAGTCAAACTCGTTTTGCGAATAAGTACTCAAAGTACGAATTCTCGAATTAAATTAAACTACAACATTAAATCCAATTAATATGTATTTAATTCTAATTCACTATTTAATTCCAAATTAAACATTACACTTTAATAATAAACCTTTCACGACTTAAATTCCAAATTTAATCGTTATGGGTCTCAAAGCCCGATTAACGTCCAACGTCAATTTAATTAAAGTCCAATGGACTTTTAATTAATTTCTTAAGGCGTGGACTTTTGGTCAACTCGGGTCAAACAGAATAACCAAAATCCAATCCGGGAATTACCCCATAAGCCGATAAATCAATTTTGGCCCATTAGGCCCAATTAAACTTTAAAGGTCCATTAAGTCGCATTTGGGCTTTATGAAGGCGGTTTTGGGCCCAATTGGATCCAATCCATTTGGCCTAAACCTAACTTGGTACAACCAAGCCCAATAAGCCCAATTACAACACTACAAGCCCTAATCCAATTTTAAGGCCCAATATAATTAAATTACCAAATTCCCAATTTAATTATATTAAGTGTATTACATAATTAATCACCCAAATTAACATTTCTAAAACATTAATTTACACAATCAATCATGCTCAATTACAACAACTCATGTCCAACATATTTCATAAAAAATCAAACCCAAACATGCTATATATTAGGGGTGAACACAATTTCGGGTCAAACCGCGAACCGCACCGAACCGAACAGCGCGGTTTGAAAAAATATTAAAAATGATTTTGAACCGCACCGAATTGAACCGCAAATTTCGGGTCGGTGTGAGGTTTTGACCCATGTCAAACCACGAATCGCCCAAATCGCAAATTTTGACTCGAACCGCGACCCGAACCGCCTAAACCGCCGACCCGCGTTCAAATTAAATATTATTTTATATTTTTCTTCTTCTTTAACTATGAAGATTAAGATATTTAATGATCATATAACAATATGTAATGAATAAATGAAAATTATATAATTTTTTCCTCAATTATAATGTGAAAACACACAAAATTTTCTTAAAATATTTATAATCCAAACAGCCGACCCGAACCGCCCAAACCGCCAACCCGAACCGCCGTGGTTTTCCTTATCAAATTTGCGGTTTCATTTTCTAATTTCCCAAACCGCCAACCCGCACGGTTTGAAGTAAAAAATGAAAAAACCGCCCCGAACCGCACCGCGAACACCTCTACTATATATGTCTCGGCCAAGGGGACATTTATATCCAATTTCAAATCCAATCCAATTGAATCAAATTAAACATTAAATTAACATCCCCAACATGATTCTAACTCATCCAATGAATCAAAAAATCAAAATCCAAGACATTAAAATAGGGCATCATTCTCGGTCAAGCTAAGATTTTTGGGGAAAAAATGATCCAATCACAATTTCATGAAAATGATCCAATCAAACTTCAATTCAACATGATTTAAGCATATTAAAACATCCAATTTAATTAAATCATGCTCAAAATCAATTTACCCAATTTTAAGCCCTAAATCAAATTTCATGCTCAACCTTGCTCTGATACCATTGTTGGTGTTTGCTAAGGTCCCAAGATCATTAAAAAAGCATGAAATAAGTGCGAATACAAATTGAGAAAGTCGCGGAATACTTACATCGATCGGTTGAGCGACGCAGAGACGAACAAAAACCGATTTCTGCTCTTTGACAGTTCACGACAGTGGGATACTCAAAGTGTGGACTGGACGGCAGTGGGCTGTTGTGTTCCTCCAAGAATCGGCCATGGATGTCTTCAAAGCTCCAAGCTCCCAGTGGATTCCAAGCTCACGAAATCACTGCCCTATCACCTTGGTATGTCTCCTAGAGTGTGCTAGCACCTTGATGATTTGCCACAAATCATCCAAAGCTTCTCCTTAGCTCTTGGTTTTGCAAAAAAAAAAGGAAGAAGAAGGTCCAAGACCGTGTGAGAGAGAGAAGCATTTTAGCTCCAAAACCGTGAAGGTTGCAAGAGAGAGATGAGGGAAAAAGAAATGTGTAATTGTTAATTTTTTTTCCAAAAACAAAATAAAACATAAATTTTTTTTCCAAAAAGTCAAGCATTAAATGCTTTCAATCAACTCACATCAACTCACATCAATCAATCAATCAATTGCCACATCACTCAAAGTGACATGTGATTTGACGCTTGATGTGACTAATGATTTGACGGTTGATTTGACTTGCGTGCCGCACTCGAATTCGAAATGCGAATGCGCTCGCAAATAATCTCGGGCTCGGGTTCGCTAATTCCAAATTAACGAATTTTCCGTTGCGTCGTAATTAAATTATTATGCCTATCGAAGTCACAATTCACGTCGCTAATGAATTAATTATAAATTAATTCGTTCGCCCGAATTAAAATATAATTTTAATTCCGCGTCGAAATCTAATTTCGTTTAATATATCGAATATATTAATTTCTCGATTAATTCCAAATTAATAGTTATCTCTCTTTAAATGATATTTTATCCCAGATAAAATATCTCCGTAATTAATCCTAGATTAATTTTCTCTCTCTTCTAATTAATCCCAGATTAATTTAGAGTGCGAGTATGTTGGCGACCCATGAGATCCCCAGATATGTTGGCAGTAAATTCGGTCGTCGGAATAACCGAACACATAAGTACCTAGTATTACGTTTTACCGATTTACAAGACAAGTTTGGCTTCTAGCAAAGCGCCATGCCTACCCAATTCTCCAGAAATATCCTTACAGGAATAAATGATCTATATCAGGCGTAGTATACGTAGTATTGCATATTTCTGTCCAGTATCAGATGTTCACGTGTTAGGCCTGGGGCTGGAATTGTGTCTGCCCCGTACGAAGCACATGTCAGATGTATGGTAACTAGTCTCTATAATCGGATAAACATGACCTTATCATTTTATCCCGATGACTACAGTACTTAAGAGTACTAGTACCGTATCCTACGTGACCATCATCTC
This sequence comes from Zanthoxylum bungeanum, assembly GCA_019454045.1. Classification (NCBI taxonomy): domain Eukaryota; kingdom Viridiplantae; phylum Streptophyta; class Magnoliopsida; order Sapindales; family Rutaceae; genus Zanthoxylum; species Zanthoxylum bungeanum. Next base: position 46,499 of record SKCR01036166.1, read on the forward strand.
CATATGACTGGAGTGACACTTCCGTCTTGACATCACATCCAACACACTACGATTCTCAATATACCCAGCATAGGCGTACCCATAACCTGTTAAAGCCCTGGAAGACAGCAACCAAAGTATATTGATTGTCGCAAGTATTAGCGGTGCAAGTCTCAGGTTAAGACCAAATACATCTACCCTGATTTCGAACTTCCATAGACACATAGTCATACTGCCAATGGAATTCCGAGGGGGTCTATCCAGAGCAAAGCTATTTCCCGTACCATCGGTAAAACACAACCTCCTATTACACTTGCATGAGTATCATATACCCAAATATATGAGAACTATACCGTTGTGCCCTCACAACGCGCACAAGTGTAATACTAGTCTTTTACATATTTATCGATGTCCAATCTCGATAATACTCTGACTAGGGATATTTAATGATTTATCCTTCGTGGACTGATATTGTCTCATATCATTCTCAATCCAGGAACAAATCATAGGGACCTCCTATCATTTATCCATCTAGGTGATCTAATCACAAATGATAAGAGTGCCATCTCATTTGTCACATAGTTAATTTGTACAACAACACCATGATCTGTACAAATAGTGAAGATATGGGTCATAATTGTCCAACAGTGGGACGACCCCTTTGGTCATTGTCGCCCCTCAATTAAAACTTCATAATCTCTCCTGCATGAGTATTACGGTCTGTGGTGACCTTTATTTCATCTTGTTGGCGCATCATACGGCCATAATCTCGTTGGTGTCGCGTCAGTTGCGTCATTGTCATCTCGTCCACAAAAGGGTAGTTCCTTCCTGAATGTTGTCCCGAATACGGCCTACGGTACGAATGCCATATGTTGGACCAATGAATTTTCGGCCTAAAAGTCTTCACATTTTGGACGAAGTTTGAGTTCTCGCCGTATAACCTTGGTGCGAAGGTCCATGGCTGCCATGCTATCGGCTCTTTCTTTACAGTCCTTTAACATGTATCCTCCAACTCCCTTATCCATTTTATACTGTTGTTGCACCGTACACATAGATTTTGCCGATCCTTCCGTTCGTGGGGTATTTTAATCCTTTCTAGAGCGCTTGGACGATGACAGTCTTGTTCTTCATCTAGGACTAACTTGAACTTCAGCAAGTTCATTTTAGTAAGGTCAGGGTTGATCATGTTTAATTCCATTGGCTTTGGAAAAGGGTTGTCGTCCACTGCCATCTTTTTTTCGAATGTTATTCGTCCAGATTCTATGGCATCCTGTAAAATATTCTGAAAAACAAGACAATTATTAGTTGAATGTGATCACGCATTATGCCACTTACAATATTTTTTTACCACCGATTTGCTCGGCACTTGTCAACGTGTGGCGATCGCTCAAACTAATCTGTTTGTCTTTATATAACTGATCGAATATGACATCTACTTTTGTGATATCAAAAGAGAAGTTTCTACTCTTTTATCGTTCTTTTCTTTGGCTTGGGGTTCGGCCCAAGCCTTACAAATGTATGGCTTCCCTTTAACCAATTCGGCCAAACATAAGTCGGCTGATTCGATGTCCATTTCGCCTACTTCATAATCGATGTTCCTGTAATAAGTTCCTTTGCTGGAATTTTTCATTTGTCCCTCATTTCGTAGTAATCGTTCATAACGCACCACACTAGTGGTGAGCTGAGGGAGGTCCCAAAATTCATGACCCTGAAATTTCTTTTTCAGATCGAAATTGAGACAGCTTTGGGCGACTCTGACAAATTCTTTTTCTGGCAAAGGCACGTAACATCAGCCTCGAGCCACTTTAAACCTTTGTAGGAACGTCTCAGCCCATTCTCCTGGGAACTGTCTCAAATTAGCCAAATCGGCTAAAGCCATTTTATATTCGGCCTTGTAGAATTACGCATGGAACAGTTGTTCCAATTGTTGCTAATTTTCTACTGAGTTGGCGGCAGGCTGACATACCAGGAGAAAGATACTCCTGACAGTGAGCCGTGGAATAACCTCAACTTATGGAAATCAGTCGTTTCTCCACATTGAATGGTAAATCGCCCTATGTGTTCCATAGTGGAAACTTCCTCAGATCCTGTAAACAAAGAAAAATCTGGTACTTTGTAATTCCTAGGCCACTGATACGCCACATCGATCCAATCTGGATATGGCTTCCGATACCTTGGCCGAATTGGCCGTACTCCCAGACTGAATTGATTTTGAAGGATCTCGGTCATCTGTTCTCTTAACATATCATTTCCATTGAATGGCATTGCTATGGGGGCGGTTGTGACTTGTGGTCCTCTCACAAGTGGGACATAGTCGTGATTCTGCCCTTGAGAAGCCTAGAAACCTTGGGGCAACACCCCTTCATGTTGCGCCATATATGGCCCTTGGTGTAGGTTTGGCCCTAGCTGCGGGCCATTGTACCCAGGACTTAATCCCTATCTGGAAGTCGTAGGGGCGGTGACCCCTTGCGGAGGGACATTGCTCGGACCAGCCTCCTGACTGCTTGGTGTAGGGGGAGGTGTAGTCCACGGTAGGGTTGTCCCCCCGTTTACACATTTGGCCATTAATTCATTTAATGAGCTTAAGTGTTTGGCCATGTTTTCATAATGTGAGTTACTAGTCGAAGTAAACTTATCTATGATATGAGCATTTTGAAGCCTAACCTGCTCGACAACATCCTGCGCGAATTCACCGAACAATGTGTGAACCGTATTAGGGCTAAGCTCTCGCATAGGTGCATATCGATTAGCATCTGTCAGACCCTCGAAATGGCCCACTACGGCTGGAACGTGAGGCTGGTTGGTTTGCTCCAGTCCTCATTCCTCCGTACTTAAGCCAGTTTGAGTGTTTCTTTTCGGAGGCATCTCCACTTTTTACACCAATTCTCCCACTATGGTCGCCAAAAAATTGTTGGCGCAATTTTCTGCGCGTAATGAAAGAGAAACGTGTAAGGTTCAAACCTCCTAAGGCAAAGTCCCAGCAAAGGGTGTTTGATTAAGTGAATAAGCCTCCAAGGGGCACAATCACACAAATTACAGTCCTAAGGACTATGAAACTAAGAAATGAAAAATAAAAATATGCTCGTTTGAGTCTTCATTTGATCGGGGGCTTTTCTTTTTGCATGAGTAAGCCTTTTATAGTAAACTTTACTAACTGCTTGGACGATTTTAGCTTGTAACTTCTCTACAACCGCTAGATCGTGATAACCGCTATATCATGTCTTCAATTTTTGAGTTATGCGCCGTAAGTACCTGAATCATGGAGGGAAACTGCCCAACTGCCATGATGGTGGGATCAATGTTCGGTCGTTCTGAGTCCTGCGTCATCCTAATCGCTGTGTCATCTGGTGGTCGTTCTTCTTTTCATCGCCCTGAATGCCTTCGTCTTTATTCCTTCGCTCTAAGACGATTTCGCTCTGGGGTGGATTTCTTTTGTCAACAGTGGTTAAAGAAATGAAATCAAAGCTTTATTCATCCTTGAGTTGTTTTCACAAACCTAGTGATCGCGATTTCACACGTTACGCAAGCGCACGTATCGCTCAAGTAGTATAAAAATTTATCGATCATAATTGTTGAAACTAACTACTTACAAGTATCTAATTGAAGTCGGAATATGATTGTTGATTTGAGTTTGATTATAACTACATTAAATAATGACATTCCGCATCCATTAGAAGGTTCCACGATCGACCTTGAATTTCTTACTTCTTCTATCTTATAGCGATCCTTGATTATTCGGGAAACTTGCTACTTATGTCGGATGGTTCAAGAAATGTTAGATCAGCTCGGAGGAATTCTTCTGAGGAAGAAATGTATCTCGCCTGAGGGAAATAACCTTTACTTATATCTATTCGTCTTTTTATTTTGGTCTTATCTTTACTACTAGTTCCAGCATTATCCTTTATTACTTAACTTCGTGTCTCTAATTCTTATTACTATAGGTTTCGGCATTTCTTGTCTGTTTCTATTCCCCTATCTCTGTTTACTTCCTTATCGATTTGATTCTATATCTCGATTTCTTCTCATATTTGGTTACTTTTTACCCCCTTACATCTCTCCTAAATTTTCTTCTAGCTTTTCTCTTTATCCTCTACTTTTGTATCATTTCGTTTCTATCTCTGGTCAGTTTAACATCTAGGTACATTCCTTACTTTTCCTTTCTCTTTCTACTCTCCTGAGTGGGTATCTTTAGAGTTTTACTATCTATAGGAAATACTTAAAGACTACTGGTTCAGCTTGAAGGAGTGTTCTGAGAAGGGTAGGGATCTTACTTCTATGCATTCTATTACTTATTCGGTCTTTTCTATTCTCTTACATATTCCTGGGTTGATATCCTCAAAATTCCTATGCCTTATTCCATCTTCTTACGATTCGTTATCTCTATCTACCTATACTTTTTTGCACCCTTATGTACTTTCTTAAAATTTTCCTTTCTCACTTCCATGTTAACTTTTCTTAAAATCCTACTGTCTGTTTCCATTTATTCTTCTGGTACAAGATCGGTATAACTTCAAGAATATTTCTTATCTGGTATCTAGAGTAAAAATGTTCTTACTGGGGATACTATTTGAATGATCTAAGAAGGCTTACTAACCTGTCTATGGAGCTTAGAGGATGTACTCAAGGATCGGATACTGGAGAGGTAGTGCCTCATATACGGGTATCTCAGACATACCGCGTACACAAGACCTCAGCACTCTGCCCACAGCAGTCACTGACTCCCTAGACCATGCTCCAATATAGTACTAACCCCATATTCCTCTGACTATTTAACCACATAAAAAACTAATACACTTTTCTTTATTTGACTATATACTTTGTGGGACCATAGCCCAACTCAAAAACATAGGAAACAAACTCAACAATAATTATTATAGTTAATAATGACTGTTTTTACAATGACTACACTCAACCATAACTATACAAGACTCATATTTGACTATATCTAGACTGTCAGTATATCTCTGACTCATACTGGTGGACTCAATCCTTAGTGACTGCATCAGTATCCATCCTCCCGAGCTCGCCCTCCGAGAATCCTGCAGAACATAAAAACTGGAGTGGGGGTTAGATCATTATTCGATCTAGGTGAGTGGACTAAAAACGAAAAACTATTATAAAGACATTTGGTTCTAAAACCGACAACTCATAAAATAACTTTATAAGAAAACTGGTTTCTGTTTTTAAAACTCTGAACTTCTTTCTAAAATCAATTATAAAACGTTTGTTTCAGAAAAACTCTTTTCTAAAAGCTCTTTTGAAAACTGTATCTGAAAGCTGAAAACTCTGTCTAAAATCTGTATCTTTGTCTAAAAAAAACTTGACGTATGAGGGTTTTACATATCGCCGTCCCCCCATACGCCTAAATGTAGCCAGCAGTGCAAATCCATGACTTTGGGCCGTTACGTATCGCCGTCCCCCAAAGCATGCCACTATTGTCTCTGAAACTGGTGGTCTTTGTGCGTTACATATCGCCATCCCCCAAGCCATAAACTAGAACTGGGGGTGCGGATCTATGCTACCACCCAAGCTCTGAACTAGAGTCAAGGCACACGAACCTATGCCGCCATCCTGGCTCTGAAACTAGGATTTATGGGCGTTACGTTTCGCCGTTCCCCTAGTCCTCTACATGTGCACATGTCTGCTGTCCATCAATTCTATACTATCTCAAGCTATATACTGGGGTGAGGTTTTACCTCATGCCCCGAAAAACATAAAAACTCAGTTTTGAAAAACATCTCTTTTCTAAATCACTATCATCTGAAAAGTAATTGTAAATAAAGGCTAACGCTCTAGGTGCTGGAAAAAGTAAGTCTGTATTTGTAAAAAATAATTAAATCAATAAATAAAATTCACTTAAAGAAAGAGGTGTCCACTCACAGTGTTTGAGTCTGGCTGGCACTGGATCCTTGGTCGAAGGAGAATGCGGTTCCTATGGATAACCTATGATCAGAACTTAATTAGAATCAAGGTAGTAAAATAACCTCAATACTTTTAATGCTTAAAGATTCATCCGTATATTATATACACAAGGCTTATGATGATCATAAATTGATATAGGACATGTGTTCAAACTGATACGAGACCCTAAGGGTGGTCTCTAACGCGCTATGGTGGAACTGGGGGTTTAAAACTGATTTTAGGAAAATTCTGTATCGCGTCACGACTCAAGAAGGGCTGCGCGTCGCGATGCGCAATGCCCAATTTCCGGTTCCCCTTTTCTTCTTGCGTCGCGACGCGACCTGGGTTTCCAGGATTCCATTTTCGTCTTCCAAGTTCATCCAAAGCTCAAAACCTCAAACTCCGTTCCATATCAATACTTCCATACTACAAACCAATATACAATTCATCATCTTATATTTTATTTATCACATAACAAACCTCCAATTTATCAATAACTCAATTTCTAATCTTTCTCAAACACTTTATCAAGTTATTCCCAAAATTTAGTAAGTTGGGTATTTTACCTAAATTTCCATTTTTAACACTATAACTATTCATTCATCATCACATCCAAGCCAATCAACCTACTTAAATCATCAAAACTTAAAAACTTCCAAAATAAGAAAATAGGTCATAGATTTCTTACCTTTTTCTTTTTGGTTTTCTTTACTTCCTAAACTCTCCCAGGATTGCCAAGCTTCAATCCATTTCTTTTCTTCCCCTTCTTCTTTTTTCACTCTCCTTCTTCTTCTTCTTTCCCTCTTATTCTCCTTTCTTTCTCACGGCATTTCTTCTCTTTTTGTTCCCCCATTTTTTTTTGATTTGTGAATAGTAAGCCTTTTATATAGGGGGACTTGAATGATATAAGGAAGAATGTAGAAGGGTGTAGAAAAGTGGAGAAGTTTTGAGATTTTATCACTTGGGTCCGAAATCACTATTCATCCGAATTTTTGACTCACATTTTTGACCTATTTCTGTTCCGAATTTGGAAAACTGTTGAACTCGGAAGTTGTAGGTCTCGATCTCAGCTTTCCCACGATATAAAATTCATAAAACTCGGAGATCGTATGAAAACGTTACGCCCCAAATACCATGGACGTTCCAAATGAAATACGGTACAGTCTCGTCCCGTGACTTCATGAAATTTACCGATTGTCCCCAAAGTCATCTCATGAGTATATTTGAGTCTTAACATAATTTATTTTATATTATCTTCGTCCAACAATACCCAATACTTACAACGTAATAGTAACTAAACTACTGATCGTTACACATAACCTAATTCATGTTTAAGAATTAATTTTTGCCATACCTAGTCTAATGAATTCGATTTATTATATGTTACTGATAGGAGCTCACATTGTTAGCGATTCCATAGCGTTTTTCTAGACAATCATCAATCTCAGTGGTGGATGCTTTATTTTATGTGTTCTTGACTTATAATTTAAAATATTTCAAGTTTTGAAGTTTTATTTGTTTTGAGGTTTTAAATTGATAAAGAATATGCATAATGATTAAATTTTTCCGTCTCAGCGCTTGTTCATTGTTGCATGATTTCTAAATTATCTATATATTTCCGCTGAGATGATCGATTGATGTTATGTTTCTGCCCCGATGCTCGTTGTATATTTTTTATATGTTTTTATGACTCATCATATGTAACATTGATTGAGTTTTCGAACTTTGTTCCTAGACTCCAGCGCTGTTTGCGCCTTTAGCAACACTAATTTGAATTTGAGTTTTCCGAACCGCGTAGATCCAAATTCAAATCCTGATTAAAGTGAATGCGGATTTTAAACAAAAATCTATAAATATATTCAAAATTTATTAATCCAAAATATTAATTGTCAAAAAAATCTGTTTACAAACCGACAATGGTATGTGAAAATAAAGCTCAAAGTCATGGGAAAGGTCCAGTCACTTTTCTTCTTCATCTAGTTTAATTTTATTTAGCATTTTTCTTATCTTTGAGAATCTTCCCACAATATACATTATCAGTTTTTAACAAAAATTCTATAAATATAATCAAAATATTATAATCCAAAAGTTTTGTTGTCAAAAATCCATTTTCAACTGTGCTCATTTGTTGGTGGATTGCCTGCACTCACAATACCAGAAATTAATGGAATGAAAAGGAGTGGCTTCTGAGTCAAAAGCTATACAGAAATGACAGTTAATGAGAAGCTCAATTAATGGAAAAAGGCCTTAAAAATGCTATCTACGATTGCTATTTGTTGTCGGAGTGAGTAAAGCCCTTTAACTTCATGCACACCAACCCCAATTTTTGTTTTTTATGTTCTCTGTCTTTGAATATTTTTCTGAAAACAGCTTCAATTTGTGCAGGATAAAAATGGAGAAGAGGCCTGATCAAGCTATAATAAAGCTAAAAGTCAAAGGACAGGTGAGGTCCATTCGCTTTTTTTCTCTTTCTATTTTTAATTTATTTGGTATTTTTTTCGTAACTTTTGAGAATCTTCTCACAATATATTTAAGCTATATGAGTTCCGATTTCTTTGGAATTAATATGTTTATATCATGGGCTAATTTGTGAAACTAGGCTCGTTTTTATGAAAAAATTGACTCACCCGACTTCTTGTTTGATATCAGTTTACAATGAGAGAAATTATTTTCATTAATACTAATCTAGAATTGCATTAGTCTGATACTTGAGTGGGAGGGCATACATGTTATATATAACCGAAAAAAAAAAAAAAAAAAATTTCCCATGAGGTCGATTAGATGGATCTATTGACTTCATTATATTCTATATGATATCATTGATTTGTCAAGTTCCATAAAACTTAATTATCTTTTTTATGATTTTTATCCATATCAGTTTAGGTCTTCCCGTTCCTCACTTGATATATAGTAATATTATTTAGTTTATGATGGATATGTTCAGACCATTGGTTGTTTCCTTTTCTTTTGGGGGACAAAGGGGCATATTTGGTATAATAGTGCAAGGGATCAGTTAAATTTAAAGCAGAAAGAGAGAAAAATAATGGGATATCACATACAGTTTCTGATGCAGAACAAAGAATAGAAAACAGAAATAAAGAAAAACAAGTAGAAGAAACTTTGTTTGGTATTCTTGCTTAATCTTCTTAATCGATATTTTTTGTTTTTGATTTTGATGGTAGGATGATGACACATTATATTTCGAGCAGAGGCGTGACAAGGAAATAAAGAAGCTGTTGATTGCTTATTGTAAAAAAAAAGATACGGTTTATGGGAGTTTCCCTTTATGTTCGATGGGAATCGCTTTCCTCATCATTGGACCCCTGATCAAGTAATTAATTAAATCCTTTAAACTTTAAACTTGATAATTTGATCAAAAGCAAGGTAGAGGCATCAAATTATTGTTACATTAGTCACCATATAGAGTTTGGTGAGCTTATAAGCTAGTGTTTAAATACTATACTAAAAATAATTAACGTTAACTAAAACTCTCACAAAATTATAATATCATTTATAAATTGTCTTATACTCCTTATACTTTCTACCAAACTCATCATTAATATTAGATAAAATGTTTAATGCTCTTTATGATACTGAATATAAAACTGTTGATGGGGATTTCTGCACCTAAAGCATTTGAATAGTTCGGCAAGGGTAGAGAAGGAATTCTCCTCATCCGGAAGACCCATGTTCAGAGTTTGTGTGTTGATCTTCAACCCGGCATGAAGCTCCGGTCCAGTTTCTCGGGTATGATCGACTAGAGGATATAGCACGACACAGACTTTAGAGACCAGCAACATCAGATCCAGAACCGACCACAGAAGACCGGTAGCTCGGCTTGATTTTGTCTTACTTCCAGGAAATGGTTGACGAGTTCGGATATTTCGGGTCCGGACGGTCGGCAAGTCACTTGGTCGACCTCTTGAAGACCGACGCAAGATCAGAGTGGTTGGTTTTTTCGTCCAAAATGTGTTATTATTTAAAGGTTCTTTACAGGCTGGCACCATTATTGTTGCGTGTGGTAGTGGAGAAAACAGAGTGATGTGACAGGCCGTCAGACGGCAGGTTTGCTTTCGGCGACGACAGTCTTGGGGCAGAGAGCCCGTCAGTCAGTCTGAGATCACGTGGGAAATGTCGTAAAGCTGGAGGAACAGTGTTGTAATGCTCTTAGTATATAAAGAGGGGTTAAATTCATTTGTAAGGGGATAACAAAAGTTGTAACCAAAAGAAAATGAGCACTACTTGTAAAACACCGTAAGAAAAATAGCTCGGTTTTCATTAGGCCATCCGTGAAAACAGGTCGGCTGAGCTGGTTTTGGTAATAAAAGCAACATCCCATTTTGTGCTAGTGGACGTAGGCTGGAATTTCTCCGTCGAACCACGTTAAAACTCTCTTGTCAATCTCTGTGTTTTATCCACCTTTTTTTACTAAATTTGCTTTTGGTCTCCCCATAACCAAACAAATTCAAGGTTGAGGGAAGATTGTCTCGGGTGTTGGGAAATCTCTAAGTCCCGAGGATCGAATAAAGCAATGAAATAAGTGCGAATACAATCACGGAGTTGCGGAATACTCACATCGATCGGTTGAACGACGCTTTGATGAACAAAAATTGAATTTATGCTCACTGCTTGCTCGGCAGTCCACTGTCACAGCCCACTGCATTTTGGCATCCATTGATACTCCTTGAACAAGCTCCAAGCATCGTCAAACGAATCCCGACTCATGGGTGGACTTCCCTATCACCTTCGCATGTCTCTCGGAGTGCTAGCTCTCTCAATTTTTGCCACAAAAACCAAGCACTTTGCTTCCCTCATTCATGGTTTCATGACAGAAAACCAGTGAACATTTTGGCCCATTGGGCGTGTAGAAAATGAAGAGAATGGAGGAGAGAGAGAGATAAATGTGTTATTGGTTTCTTAAAAAAATGGTAAATGATTTTCCAGAAAACATATACAAAATTTTTCCCTCCAAAACCAAAGCCATTAATGGCTTGCCAACCACACACATCAACTTGCCATCAATCAGTGAATAGTGACTGGAGTCAATCACTCATAGTGAAAGACATCCATCACTTGATTGACGAATGATGTGACTGTTGGACAATTATGACCCATAGCGTCACTATTTATACAGATCACGGTGTTGTTGTACAAATTAACTATGTGACAAAGGAGATTGCACTCTTATCATTTGTGATTAGATCACCTAGATATATAAATGATGAGAGGTCCTTATGATTTGTGCCTGGATTGAGAATGATATGAGACAGTATCAATCCACCAATGCAGAATCATTAAATATCCCTAGTCAGAGTATTATCGAGATTGGACATCGATGAATACTTAAAAGACTAGTATTACACATGTCCGTGTTGTGGGAGCACAACGACATAGTTCTCATATGTTTGGGTATAGGATACTCATGCAAGTGTAATATGAGGTTGTGTTTCTCCGATTGTACGGGAAACAGCTTCACTCTGGATAGACCCCCTCGGAATTCCATTGGTAGTATGGCTACGTGTCTATGGAAATCCGAAATCAGGGTAGGTGTATTTGGTCTTAACCTGAGACTTGCACCGCTAATGCATACCACAATCAATATACTTTGGTTGAGGTCGTCCAGGGCTTTAACCGGTACCTGTGTACGCCAATTCTGGGTATATCGAGAATCGTAGTGTGTTGGGTGTGATGTCAAGACGGAAGTGTCACTCCAGTCATATGGAGTTGATTATCAGCAGGGATGCAGAACTCGTTCTCTATATAAGGTTGCAACCGTCGGGATAATATGACTTGGTCATGATTATCCGATTCTAAAGAGACTAGTTGCTCGTTATCCGATATATGCATTGTACGGGGCAGACACTGTACCAGCCCCAGGCCTTGCATGTGATCATCCGATGCTGGACAGAAATACGCAATACTACGGTATACTACGCTTGATAATAGATCCTTATTCCTGTAAGGATATTTCCGGAGAATTGGGTAGGCATGGCGCTTTGCTAGAGGCCAACCTTGTCTTGTAAATCGGTACAAACGTAGTACTTGGTACTTACGTGTTCGGATAGTCCGACGACTGGTTAACTGCCAACATATCCGGGGATATCATGGGTCGCTTCCCAAAGATTCACCGATTACGTATGACTCGCACTTTTAATTAATCTGGGATTAATTTGATGAGAGAGAAAATTAATCTGGGATTAATTACGAAGATATTTTATCTGGGATAAAATATCATTTAAAGAGAGAGAACCATTAATTTGGAATTAATCAATTAATTAATATATTCGATATATTAAACGAAATTGGATTTCGACACGGAATTAAAATTAGATTTTAATTCGGGCGAGCGAATTAATTTAGAATTAATTCGTTAGCGACGTGAATAGTAATTATGCTTGGCATGATTATTTAATTAAATTAGATTTAATTACGATGCAACGAAAAAAAATATGTTAATTTGGAATTAGCGAATCCGAGCCCGAGATTATTTGCGAGCGAATTCGCATTTCGAATTCGAGTGCGGCAAATTAAATCAAGCGTCAAATCCCTAGTCGCAACTAGCGTCACATCATTCGTCAATCAAGTGATGGATGTCTTTCACTTCGAGTGATTGACGCCAGTCACTATTCATGATTGATGTGAGTTGATGTTGGTGGTTGGAGCCATTATGGTTTGCTTTTTGAAAGTCAAATTCATTCCAAATGAATTTGAAATTCACATTTGTGTATATAACACACAAATTTGGAACAAACCAAACTAATCTCTCATTTCTTTTCTCTCCATCTCCCACGCCCAAGAGGGCTCATTTTCTTCTTGTTGAGGCAGTGAACTGCCGTGAGCAGTGAAGAAAATAGGGAAGCAAGTGCGATGGTTTTGTGGCAAAATCATCGAGAGCTAGCACTCCGAGATCAATGCGAAGGTGATAGGGAAGTTCACCCATGAGTCGGGAATCGTTCGACGAAGCTTGGAGCTTGTTCGAGGACCTCCAAATAGCGCAAACCAGTGAGCAAAATCTGCAGTTCACGCATATGACAGTGGGCAGTGGAGAAATTTTTGTTCGCCTCTGCGTCGCTCAACCGATCGATGTGAGTATTCTGCGACTTTCTCGATTCGTATTCACACATGTTTCATGTTTGTTATTCGATCCTTGGGACCTAGAAACTCCAACAATGGTATCAGAGCGAGTAAAAGCATGAAATTTGACATAGGGCTAAAATTTGGGTAAAAATATGTTTGAGCATGTTTAATGAAATTGGATGATTTAGTGTGTTTATAACATGTTTTATTGATGATTGATTAGATCAATTTGAACAAATTTGATTTGGAACAAATTTGCCCCAAATTTTATGTTGGCCGAATGGTGCCCTAAGTGTGAGCTCTTGGAATTTTAATTTTTGATTCATTGGATGTATTAGAAATGATTTGGGGATATTGATTTAATGTTGAATTTGATTCAATTGGATTGGATTTGAATTTGGCATAATAATTCCCCTTGGCCGAGAGTCTATAAGCATGATATGGGTTTGATTTTAATCAAATAGTGTTGGACACTAATTGATGTAGATTGCATGATTAATTAGCCTAATTTGTGTTTTGGAAATAATGATTTGGGTGATTAATTATGTTAATACACTTTATGTAATTAAAGTATGAAATTTGGAATTTTGTGTTTAATTAATTTGGGCCTATTTTGTGAATTTGGGCTTAAGTGTTGTAATTGGGCTTATTGGGCTTTGTTGTACAAAGTAGGGTTAAGGCAAATTGGATTGGATCCAATTGGGCCCAAAACCGCTTCCATAAAGCCCAAATGCAACATAATGGACCTTTGTAATTTAATTGGGCCTAATGGGCCAAAATTAATTTAAAGGCTTATGGGGTAAATCCCGGATTGGACTTTGGTTATCGGTTTGACCCGAGTTGACCAAAAGTCCACCCCTTAAGAAATTAATTAAAAGCCCATTGGACTTTAATTAAATTGACGTTGGACGTTGATCGGGCTTTGAGACCCGTAGCGATTAAATTTGGAATTTAAATCGTAAATGGTTCGTTAAATAAGTGTGTGATATTTAATTTGGAATTAAATAACGAATTAGTATTAAATGCATGATTAAATTAGATTTAATGTTGTAGTTAATTTAATTCGAGAATTCGTACTTTGAGTACTTATTCCCAAAGACAAGCTTGACTCGCACAAAATCAAATCGTTGTTTGAACATTGGATGATCACTAATTATCAGATTAATTAATTTGATTAGATTGATTGATAACATGCTTGTGTGAATACATGGTTGCGATGCATGAATAATGTATATCAGATGGATATTAGATGGGTGGGATAATTTTAGAAATTGTTGTAATAAATTTGATTTATTAATTTTACCTGCGAGTCCAGCCTTATCAGCTCATATTCTTTGTATTCTCTTCTCACCTATTCCCCTCAATGTAAATGAGGTTTCTTTAGAAGTGTAGTGTAACGGGTAGAAGCAATACTTGTGCTAGCGGGAGAGAGAAAGTGAGAGATTTGATCTAGGATCAATGTGTAAAATATCCATCCGCATATCATTATTACTTTTCATATACGCTTTATTATGTGTTTAGAATGCATGTTTAAGGGTGTATGATGATGAGACCTTAACAAAGATAATAAATTGGTTGCCAATTTGCACGCGAAAAACCCTCGCTAAATATTAAGCGCTTTTCCTTCCATTGAGTGATTCTTACTCAAGATCTAAGGCGGCATTGGTTTGTTGCCAAAGTCAAGGCCTTTGTCTGTCGAAGATGTGTTGAATCACGAAGGCTTTTCCATATCAGTGTCTTGTCCAAGTTGTGGTTTGTTGGCCAAAGTCAAGACCACTTCTTGTCCATCGACATTGATTACGAAGCTTTCCATGGTCAATGGGTCGCGCTTGACTGGGATCACTAAGTTTGTTGTGCCAAAGCCAAGGCTTAGTTGATTCAGAGGAAAAAGGTTAGGTAATACATTGGATGTATTGGCATATATAAGATATATGTTTCGGACTTGGATGTCCCCCTACCGATCTAGGAATTGGATTGGATCCAATCGATCTTAGAGATCTACCTAGTTAATTATCATACAATTTGTTGGCCAAAGTCAAGATTGTGTGATATTTAACGGGATCCTAGCCCACTAGGAATACGGTTTCCCGTGTACTCGACAGAGGGTTAGAGGCTCGCCGAAAAATAGTGGGAGGCAAGAATTGAATTTGCAATATTCGTTCAATTACTCGCATATACGCGCACAATCGAATATCACGTCATAAATTCCGTCAATTAAATGTTAGTTGGACTAATATTTAAATTGTTGTTTTAAAAATAGTTGGACTATTATATTCAAACAATTTAATTATGGTTGATTTTATAATTGGATTATAGAAATCAAAATAATTGAATTTATTCAATTAAAGTATAATTGATTAATATAGTTGGACTATAATAATCATTATATTTAAAAGTACATAAATAATTGATTAAATAGTTGGACTATTAAAATCAAGTGAAATTGAAAGATTAACGTTTAATACATAATCCTAGGGAGAATGTATTTAAATGGTTTAATTTTCATAATTGGGAATAAATTTCAGGATGGTCCGGGAAATTAATAAGTTATTTTATTTGATAAAATAATATATTAAGCCTAAGCCCGGAGTTAAGCAAATAGTATAGCATAATCTTTTGAAGATTTATGTGATGATAACTTAAGAGATTAATCCATTAAGCTTGTCGTAGTAGACTCCTTAATTTCTGAATCAGAACTAAGGATTAGATCCTTAAAGTATGATAAAGAAATTGAAGGATCTTCATAAATCTATTAACTTAGATTTTAGAAGTACTAAATTGCAAAATAATAATTCTTGGAGAATTAATGACTAATCTCAAGGAGATAAAGTCAAAGTTTGCAATTAGGCAAGTTGCGCAAGGCGCACCTTACTTCGATATTCTAGAAACCCATGGCTTGGCCAAAGGCTTCTGGAATGTGGAAAATGGCAAAGGCAAAATCATTATAATCTTTTAGAAAGATAAAGGACATATCCCAAAATGTCTGCCTAATTATAGCAAACGGGATCGCGGAAGCGTGACTGCCGTTTGGACAAAGCAGACATGAAGGAATTGAAGATAGAGCAAGGCTCTGACTTCAAATATGTTTGTCAATATTATGTTCATGACTAGTATTGAAATTAGATTTTAAATACTTAGTGTGATACATAAAATATATATATTGATGTACATAATCTGTTTTGAACAGGATACTGACTTCAATTGAGATTAATCTACGGATTGGAAACGGGACGAAAGTCGCTGTTTTAACCGCAGATACCTAATTTTAGGAACTACCTTCGGGTGTGTACCTAAATTAGGAAACTGTTATAATGTAACTAGTTTGACTAGAAACATTATCTTTGTATCAGTGTTTAACCCGCTGCGGGTGAACCTTTATATTCTATAACACTAAAGTGTTTTATTATATAAAGATGATATTGAGATAAACCATTGGATGTGAATAACAAAATTTGTATTTTGAATATAAATAAAATCTCAAACATATGACATGACAAACAAATAGCTCAACTGATTTGATCAGGAGAAACTTAAATGTGGCATTGATGTCTGGGACACAATTAAACAAGAATCGTATATCCACACTTTTGAAGAGTGGGTACTAGGACTAATTTGATTCTATTCAAATAAAGTCTACGAATCTAGTTTATTGGGCAAAGTGCCTAAAACACTATTTACTTGGTAAAAGTGTAAATGCCACCGATCTGTTAGCCCTCGTTCATAGTGAAGCAAGTGGGCCCATGTCTAGCCAGGCTAGATGTGGATATGAATATTTCGTGACCTATACGGATGTGGCATCGCGTTATGGTTATGTGTTTCTTTTGAAGAACACAAATCAGAAACTTTTATAGTTTCGACACGAAATAGACATACAGATCAGCTATAGTATTATACCGTGACGGTAAGACCATAATGGAAAATACTTAAGCAATAAGTTTCTAATATACTTGAAAGAGTATAGTATTCTTTCAAAAGAGGACTCCTCCCGGAACACGTCATTGTGACGGTGTGTCCGAACCGAGTAACCGGATTTTGTTGGACATGATTAGGTTAATCATGAGTCTCTCTGAGCTACCATTTTCTTCAACAGATAAGCATTTAACAGTGCAGAACTTATTTAGAATAAGGTTCCATAATAATCTGTTTGACAGATTTCATATTAGATATGAACAGGAAAGGAACTGGGTTTCTCATTCCTGATGATTTGGGTATGCTAGGCATACGTTTGGATGATACCAAACTAAAACCCAAATTGGATAAGTGCCAATTGTAGGTTATCATAGGGATAACATAAGTATAGTACTTATACATCTCACATGAGAACAATTAGATTGTTGCTCACCATGCGGTTTTCCTAAGAGGAATACCGATATGCAGTGGTAAGTGGGAGGATAGTAAAACTCGATGAAAATCAGAGTAATACTATTCGAGGCACCAAGTCCTAATGGAACACAAATAGTTCATCAAAGATGAAACTATTACCATTAATCTTCGAATACACAAGAACCGCGTAGGTCGGAGAGAGTCAGAAAACAACATGGGGTATTGGTTTCTGATCTCACCTCGTAAAGATGTCTATCTTTTGAGGTATACCAACTGACTACGTATGAGGAAGTGATACAAGGTATCGACTCCCTATTATGACAAAATGTCATGAGTCCGAAATGGATTCCATGTAAATCAACCAAGTTTGGATACTAGTTGATGTACCGCAAGGCATTGTGCCTATTGGTACTATATTAGTCTTCAAAGAAGACATACATGGATGGCAACATACCAATGCATAAAGCTAGGCTTTTAGCGGAAATGTATCGCTATCAACATTATGTTGATTTCGATTCAACCTTTTAACTGTTGCCATTGTAAATCCATTTGGATAATGCTTGCTAATGCTGCATGTTTCATAGATGAAATATGTCAGCTTAACGGGAAAATCGCTTTCTTGAAAAGGAAACCTTTTGGAGGATGTTTTCAACATCCTGTCGATTTTGTCGTACTAAAACTAGCAAACAAGGTTTGCGGGTTATTCGATCCATGTTTGGATTGAAGCAAGCATAGGTTCTTGGAATTACCGTTTTGATGTGATCATAATAGTTTATGATTTAATTCAAATCGGAAATGATTCTTGTGTATAAGGAAGTTAGTGGGAGCGCACTGACAGTGGCTGTCCTAAATAAATAATGATAATATGTCATTTCTTGGAAATGATATTCCCAATAAACAATAATCGGCGAAAGCTTAGCTTTCGATAAAACTCTCCGAGTAATCGTACATTGAAAAATGTACGCGACCTCGTGTCTCATACGCTTTGAGCATATGATTCACAAACAGGTTAATCCAAGTGATAGTCACTGGATTCTGGAGAAGGAGAACTTGAAGTGACTGGGATCACTGTAACAAGTTTCCTAACCGATAAAAACGGTACTATACAGTTTGAATAACGGTACAGTGAGCTGGAAATCTTCCAAGCAAGATACTATTACCGAATAAACAACAAATGCGGGTTATTGCAGCAGCTGAGGCAGCAATAGAAACCTTCTGGGTCGATAAATAAATCTAATTAGATTAGATATAATTCTGTTAGCAGCTGAGCTAGGCTTGAGCACAGTCTAAAGAATTAATGGTCTCATCAACGATCCAGATAATTTGATATTCATCTGATTCGTTCGGATCATACATCGTGGCGATGTGATGATCGTATAAATCGCGTCAGACGATAATCATGTAAATCCGCTGACGAAAGTCCTTTCTCAGCAATTGAGCCAAACCGTACATAGTTCGGGTGTTAGACACTCGAGTGACTGGCTATAGGCCAAGTGGGAGATTGTTGGACAATTATGACCCATAGCGTCACTATTTGTACAGATCACGGTGTTGTTGTACAAATTAACTATGTGACAAAGGAGATTGCACTCTTATCATTTGTGATTAGATCACCTAGATATATAAATGATGAGAGGTCCTTAAGATTTGTGCCTGGATTGAGAATGATATGAGACAGTATCAATCCACCAAGGCAGAATCATTAAATATCCCTAGTCAGAGTATTATCGAGATTGGTCATCGATGAATACGTAAAAGACTAGTATTACACTTGTGCGTGTTGTGGGAGCACAACCGCATAGTTCTCATATGTTTGGGTATAGGATACTCATGCAAGTGTAATAAGAGGTTGTGTTTCTCCGATGGTACGGGAAACAGCTTCGCTCTGGATAGACCCCCTCGGAATTCAGTTGGTAGTATGACTACGTGTCTATGGAAATCCGAAATCAGGGTAGGTGTATTTGGTCTTAACTTGAGACTTGCACCGCTAATGCATACGACAATCAATATACTTTGGTTGAGGTCTTCCAGGGCTTTAATCGGTACCTATGTACGCCAATTCTGGGAATATCGAGAATCGTAGTGTGTTGGGTGTGATTTCAAGACGGAAGTGTCACTCCAGTCATATAGAGTTGATGATCACGCATGGATGCAGAACTCGTTCTCTATATAAGGTTGCAACCGTCGGGATAATATGACTTGGTCATGATTATCCAATTCTAAAGAGACTAGTTGCTCGTTATCCGATATATGCATCGTACGGGGCAGACACTGTACCAGCCCCAGGCCTTGCATGTGATCATCCGATGCTGGACAGAAATACGCAATACTACGGTATACTACGCTTGATAATAGATCCTTATTCCTGTAAGGATATTTCCGGAGAATTGGGTAGGCATGGCGCTTTGCTAGAGGCCAACCTTGTCTTGTAAATCGGTACAAACGTAGTACTTGGTACTTACGTGTTCGGATAGTCCGACGACCGGTTTAACTGCCAACATATCCGGGGATATCATGGGTCGCTTCCCAAAGATTCACCGATGACGTATGACTCGCACTTTTAATTAATCTGGGATTAATTTGATGAGAGAGAAAATTAATCTGGGATTAATTGCGGAGATATTTTATCTGGGATAAAATATCATTTAAAGAGAGAGAACGATTAATTTGGAATTAATCAATTAATTAATATATTCGATATATTAAACGAAAATGGATTTCGACGCTGAATTAAAATTAGATTTTAATTCGGGCGAGCGAATTAATTTAGAATTAATTCGTTAGCGACGTGAATAGTAATTATGCTTGGCATGATTATTTAATTAAATTAGATTTAATTACGACGCAACGGAAAATTCGTTAATTTGGAATTAGCGAATCCGAGCCCGAGATTATTTGCGAGCGAATTCGTATTTCGAATTCGAGTGCGGCAAATTAAATCAAGCGTCAAATCGCTAGTCGCAACTAGCGTCACATCATTCGTCAATCAAGTGATGGATGTCTTTCACTTTGAGTGATTGACGCCAGTCACTATTCATGATTGATGTGAGTTGATGTTGGTGGTTGGAGCCATTATGGTTTGCTTTTTGAAAGTCAAATTCATTCCAAATGAATTTGAAATTCACATTTGTGTATATAACACACAAATTTGGAACAAACCAAACTAATCTCTCATTTCTTTTCTCTCCATCTCTCATGCCCAAGAGGGCTCATTTTCTTTTTGTTGAGGTAGTGAACTGCCGTGAGCAGTGAAGAAAATAGGGAAGCAAGTGCGATGGTTTTGTGGCAAAATCATCGAGAGCTAGCACTCCGAGATCAATGCGAAGGTGATAGGGAAGTTCACCCATGAGCCGGGAATCGTTCGACGAAGCTTTGAGCTTGTTCGAGGACCTCCAAATGGCGCTAACCAGTGAGCAAAATCTGCAGTTCACGCACATGACAGTGGGCAGTGGAGAAATTTTTGTCCGCCTCCGCGTCGCTCAACCGATCGATGTAAGTATTCCGTGACTTTCTCGATTCGTATTCACACATGTTTAATGTTTGTTATTCGATCCTTGGGACCTAGAAACTGCAACAGTGACGCTAGATGCGTCTAGCGATTTGACGCTTGATTTGATTTGCCGCACTCGAATTCGAAATGCGAATGCGCACGCAAATAATCACGGGCCCGGGTTCGCTAATTCCAAATTAACGAACTTTCCGTTGCGTCGTAATTAAATCTAATTTAATTAAATAATCATGCCTAGCATAATTACTATTCACGTCGCTAACGAATTAATTCTAAATTAATTCGTTCGCCCGAATTAAAGTCTAATTTTAATTCCACGTCGAAATCTAATTTCGTTTAATATATCAAATATATTAATTCATCGATTAATTCCAAATTAATCGCTCTCTCTTTAAATGATATTTTATCCCAGATAAAATATCTCCGCAATTATTCCCAGATTAATTTTCTCTCTCATCTAATTAATCACAGATTAATTAAAAGTGCGATTCATACGTCATCGGTGAATCTTTGGGAAGCGACCCATGAGATCCCCGGATATGTTGGCAGTAAATTCGGTCGTCGGACTATCCGAACACGTAAGTACCAAGTACTATGTTTTACTGATTTACAAGACAAGGTTGGCCTCTAGCAAAGCGCCATGCCTACCCAATTCTCCGGAAATATCCTTACTGGAATAAGGATCTATATCAAGCGTAGTATACCGTAGTATTGCGTATTTCTGTCCAGTATCAGATGATCACATGCAAGGCCTGGGGCTGGTACAGTGTCTGCCCCTTACGAAGCATATATCGGATAACGAGCAACTAGTCTCTTGAAAATCGGATAATCATGACCAAGTCATATTATCCCGACGGTTGCAACCTTTTTAGAGAACCAGTTCTGTATCCCTACGCGATCATCATCTCCATATGACTGGAGTGACACTTCCATCTTGACATCACACCCAACACACTACGATTCTCGATATACCCAGAATTGGTGTACACAGAAACCGGTTAAAGCCCTGGACGACCTCAACCAAAGTATATTGATAATTGTATGTATTAGCGGTGCAAGTCTCAGGTTAAGACCAAATACACCTACGTAGTCATACTACCAATGGAATTCTGAGGGGGTCTATCCAGAGCGAAGCTGTTTCCCGTACCATCGGTAAACACAACCTCTTATTACACTAGCATGAGTATCCTATACCCAAATATACGAGAACTATGCAGTTGTGCCCTCACAATGCGTACAAGTGTAATACTAGTCTTTTACGTATTCATCGATGTCCAATCTCGATAATACTCTGACTAGGGATATTTAATGATTTATCCTTCGTGGATTGATACTGTCTCATATCATTCTCAATCCAGGAACAAATTATAGGTACCTCTCATCATTTATATATCCTGATGATCTAATCACAAATGATAAGAGTGTAATCTCCTTTGTCACATAGTTAATTTGTACAACAACACCGTGATCTGTACAAAAAGTGACGCTATGGGTCATAATTGTCCAACAATCTCCCACTTGGCCTATAGCTAGTCACTCGAGTGTCTTACACCCGAACTATGTACAGTTGGCTCAAATTGCAGAGAAATGCTTTCGTCAGCGGATTTGCATGATTATCATCTAATGTGATTTATACGATAATCACATCGCCACGATGTATAATCTGAACGAATCAGATGAATATCGAAGTATGTATCTGGATCGGTGATGAGACCGTTAATTCTTTAGCTTGTGCTCAAGCCTAGCTCAGCTGCTAACAGAATTATATCTAATCTAATTATATTTTTATCGACCCAGAAGGCTTATATTTCTTCCTCAGCTGCAGCAATAACCCGCATTTGTTTTTTATTCGGTAACAGTATCTTGCTTGGAAGATATTCAGTTCATTGTACCGTAATTCAAACTGTATAGTACCGTTTGCGACTTAGAGTCGTCTTTATCGGTTAGGAAACTTGCAATAGTTATCCCAGTCACTTCAAGTTCTCCATCTCCAGAGTATAAGACAACATCCTTAGATCTTTAAGATACTAAAAGATGTTATTAATATCAATCCAGTGACTTGTTGGGGTTGGTGCTCAGAGCGCCAATTCCCGGTTGTATTTCTGTTGAATACTTCTGTAAAACATTATTATTATGAATAATATATGCAGTTTCTATAATATAATATATCTTTCTATATGGTAAAGACGTAATGACCCTAGAATGATTAGTCATGATACAGTTGCAAAAGTTTCGCAACGGACATTGAGTAGTATCATGACGTTGTCATTCTCAGACAGTTCCTGGTCAAGGTTTACACTACTTGGTCAGTATAGTAAACCCGTTGAGACTGGTGCATGTCGTATACTGGAATATATGATTCCAATGGTTTCTCAATGAACCATTAGTCTTGGAGACTAGTATAGACGTGTAGGTGTTTATAGCGGATAAACACTGAACGACTCACCGAAGATTCTTAATGGATGGTACACCAGCGTCAATAAGAATCTTCTTGGGTTGAGTAGCACTTGTGATTCTTAGACTTGAGATGCCATTGTGGGCACATGAGACATCTTCTACACTTAGACGGCAGTCACGTCACCGATCTATTTAGATCTGACCTCCGCCTGTTCGTTGGGTGTAGATAGATCCTCAGGGTGTCCTATGAGTATCAAGATAGGATCCGTCAGTTCTGTGTATCAGAGCATAGGTAGTCCATATGATTAGCAATCAGATAAAACCATGGGCCCGTGGTAAAGTTTAGAAGCTAGTTCTAAACATTCTTTTGAGATTGCTAATAGAATAGTCGACTGGATAATCCCGATAGAGATTTGACGTTTATATCTATATCTCTTGGATTTATCCGGATACCTGTGACGGAGGAATTATACATTTGCCATGACCTCGACCTGTATGGTTCAGCGAGATTATCTGTGATCGTCATAATCTACGGGTGGATAGATTATGGACACGAAATTAGATTTCGTGACGGATATACCTGAATCTAGAGAGTCTCAATAATGAAACATACTCGTAGAGCACTAGAGCAAAATTAATAAATAATATTGATTATTTATAAAGTCGTTTAAAGGTTAAACGCAAGATACGTGCTAAAAAGACTAGATAGTCATTTGCCTAATTATTTTGTATTTACATTTAATACTTGATTAATTTAAATACACATTAATTAATAGTCAAAATGAGTTATTTGACTTATATCCTAAATGAATATATGTATTTATTATTTAATGTAAATATTATACATATATTTAATATATTTGTATTTAATTAATTAATTAATTAATTAATTGTTAAATGATTAAATTAATTAAAATATAAATATCTTAACTTTGGATATTTGATTTAAATGATTAAGTTGCCTTTGTTGACCGAGTTATAAATATCTAATAAAGTGTTTTTGGATATTTAATCAACTTGATCAAATTTATGTGAAATAAAATTGAAATGAATTTGGTGTATTTGGCTTAGCCAAATTCGGCCAAGGCATGTTTTGCCACAAGTATATATTTTTTTTCATTTCATTTTATTTCTAACCTAATACACTTTTACAAAAGAGATACACCATTGAAGAAACCAAAAAGAAAGCTTGAGAAAGAAAGAAAACTTCAAAAGCTTGGAAATTTAGTAAGTTTTTCAAACTTGCTATTAGTAAGGAATATGTTCCTTAGGTTCTAGGCTTTAATATATGATATTCTTAGGATGTTTCTTTCTTTGTTCCTTGTGGTTTCTGATGATGGAAGTTTTGGAGAAGTGTGAAGCATGTGTAATGAAGGAAGTGTTGTGACTAATGTAGTTACAACTATTCTTTTAAGGTTTTTGGAAAAAATGTTGCTAATCTAGAGTTATTGACCCACTCTTAAATGACCTAGATTTGATCTTGAGTTGTTTCATTGTGTTGAAACTTGGATTGGATGGAAGAATGATGATTGAAGTAATTGATTTAATGTATTTGGTCTAATTTGTGGAAATTGAAAAATTAGGGTTCTTAACTAATTCCAATTTGGGGCTTTTCATATATGTTGTGTATTTGTGTGTGTATATGATTCATATAAAGTTTCATGATCATTGGATTACATCTTGATGTGTTTTGATGCATGAAATGACAAAATGAACAAACCCCCCCCTTTGGAGGTGCTCTCGGCTTTGATGAAAGAAATTGGGGATTTTGGTTGCTTTGGTGTTTTGATGTTTTGAACATCATAAGTTCATCTTAGAAATGATTTAGAATCATTCAAAATTGATTAGATCAATTTCGGACTAAAATGGACAAAAATACAAAGCAAGGGTATTTCTGTAAATTCACTTAAAATTGTTTTATTGAATTTATTTTCATCATTTGATTGTTGGAATATTAAATAAATATGTTTATTTAATTAATCCGAGAAAAATTTTTGAAATCTGAAAATCGGATTTTCACCGCTTCCGCTGTGTTACCGGATTCACCCCTAAAAAAAAAACCCTACAAAATGGTATCAGAGCGAGTCTGATTCTAGGCCACCTAAAATGATTAGCCTTCATTGAATCAATGTTTAATCATGTTTTCTTGACTTTATGCATGCTTATTAGGATCTAAATCGGTTAGATTTAGGGTGTATGACACTTAGCGGAAAATCCCTAATTAATAAGGTTTGAATGTAATTATGTATTTGATGCATGTTATATGGTCCGTCTTGTCAATACGGTTATGAATACTTCTTTGTGACTACATCCGAGACCGTGCCTCTGCTGTGAGGATGTAGCCGATAAAGATTTATTTATACCGGATGTATATCAGATACTAGGTAAATTCAAGTAAAAGCGGAATTCTGAACGTGCCCTAGCTGTCAGGATTACGTAAGTAACTTGAATTTATCATTGACGAGTTTAACCTTGGTACGTCTCCTTATGGGCCTGCCTTCGCAGCGACAACGAGAAACGGCCAGGACCGGGTACTTAGGAGTCATTAGTGAATGATTGACAAATGAGTTGTCTACCTGATGAATATACGTAGGCGAGACCGTGCCTCTGCTGTGAGCCGAAATATATTCATGGGATCCACTTTTCACTATTATTATTTAATTAAATTATTAAATATTGTATTCTGTTTTGGGATTACAGTATTGCATGATTAGTGGGAGGGGCATATTAGATTAAAAATCCATGATCTAGTTTATGCTTTTGATATTATATGAAACTGCTTAATTCTGCTAACGTTTTCGTGATCTATATGATAGATTGGCGATGGCGGCACAATCCACAAATCAGTTTGCGCGTACGCTTGATGCGAACAAACTGAAAGGCGCTGAGAACTTTGCAGACTGGGAATTGGATTTGAGGATTGTCCTCGATTCCGAAAAAATGGGTTATGTTCTTGAGGGTCCTTTCCCCTTGCAGTGGGTGCGGATGCTTCGGAGGAGGAACGCCAAGTTTTTGAAACTTGGAAAGATGATGATTTAAGGGTTAATAAATCATACATCCTTAGTTCACTCTCTCCGAAACTCAAGCAACAGTACTATGGTATGCTAGATTCTTATAGTATGATGACGCGATTGAGACAATCGTTTGAGAACCAAGAACAAGTGATTGTTCACAAAGTCGCCATGGAACTGTTCATGCGCGTCTGATGAGGGGCAAAGTGTTAGCCCACATGTTCTTCAGATGATCGATTTGATCGATCAATTGAGGCAGCATAATCTCATCTTGAATGACATTCTCGGTAGGAGTGTCATTCTTGGTTCACTACCAGTTTCATTTCGCCAGTTTGTGATGTACTTCAACATGCACGGGACTGTCTGTACCTACCAGGAGCTACATAGGATGTTGCTCACGAGAAAGAGGACCTTAAGAAGGGAGTACCGACTCGCCCTCCTAGAACTACTCTCTTTCGGCTTCTTCCCAAGGATGGTCCAAGGGAAAGAACAAGAAAGGCAAAGAAGAAGAAGGCTTTTGGTCCTCAACCAACAGACGAAGATTGGAAAGCCCAAAAGGGCTTCTGAAGACAAATGCCACCACTGCGGCAAACCGGGCACTGGAAAGGAACTGTCCTGATTACATTGTCCAGTGAGGAGAGACAGAGCTTCTACATCAGGTACTTTTATTTTTCCAGTTATTGATTTATCTTTGGCTTGTGAAGCCGTTACATCCAGCTGGATTTTAGATTCTGCTTGTCCTTCACATTTGCAATTCGTTGCAGGTGCTGAAGGAAAGTAGGAAACTGAAGCCTGGAGAGATGCAGTTGCGATTCGGGAGTGGAGACTCTTTGGATGCAGTTGCTGTGGGAGTATGCGAGATCTCATTGCCGAATGGGACACTTTTTTATATGACTGTCATTTTGTACCGGGATGTGTCGCTAATATTATATCACTTTTTGTATTGGATACAGAAGGCTTTTGTATTAATATTAAGAATAGTTCTTTGTATTTATATGATAAAATAATATTCAGATCCTTAGTTGTCCAAACCAGCATGGTCATTATACATTGCAAACTTCAAAAGATATATTAAATACTGGAGTTAATAAACGTAGTTTACCTGTAGTTAATAATACTGAACTTTGGCATATGAGACTTGGTCACATTGGCGTTAAACGCCTTACCCAATTGGTTAGGAATGGTTTGATATCAGATCTTACCATTGAATCCTATCCAACTTGTGAATCCTGTATTCAGGGTAAGATGACCAAAGCCCCATTTTCTGGTGTTGGACATCGCGCCACTAACTTACTGGAACTCGTACATTCTGATGTATGTGGTCTACTAAGTCAAACTGCTCACAGTGGTTATTCGTACTGTTACCTTTACCCTTACCGATGATTTGTCACGGTACGGTTATGTGTATTTGATGCGACATAAATCGGAAACCTTTGAAAAGTTCAAAGAGTTCCGAAATGAAGTAGAAAAACAACTAACTGTAAATATATTAAATGCCTTCGATCAGATCGAGGCGGCGAATATATGAGTGGTGAGTTTCATGGATTATATGAAGGAGAATGGGATTCTCGCTCAATACTCCTCCAGGTACACCACAGCACAATGGTGTATCTGGAAGGAGAAATCGGACTTTATTGGATATGGTCCGATCGATGTTGAGTTTCACAGATTTGCCCTATTACTTATGGGGCTACTGTCTCTTAACAGCCGCACATCTTTTGAATAAGATTCCTTCAAAGGCTGTTCCTACGACACCGTATGAGATATGGTTCGGTAGGAGACCAAATCTTAATTATATTAAGGTTTGGGGTTGTCCTGCCTATGTCAGGGTGACTCAGCAAAGTAATATTTCGCCTCGAGGGCAAAAGTTTAGGTTTGTTGGATATCCTTCGAATACGAGGGGATATCTGTTCTATGATACCGAGCATCGAAATGTGTTCGTAGCTCGCTTCGTAAAATTTCTAGAAGTAGAATTTTTGTCAGAAGGTGGTAATCATAGACAGGTTGAGCTTGATGAAGTCCAACCTGAAAACAACGAACCAACGGAGGAACCTGAAGTTCAAGTAGATGAAGGACCTTCAACACACACACTCCGTAGGTCGGAAAGGGTATCTAGACCTCCTGAACGCTTGTATTTGATACAAGAAAAGAGTCTGGATGTTCTCTTAGTTGAAGAGACAGATCCTTTCACCTATAGAGATCGATGTTGGACATCGACTCCGTGAAATGGCAAAGTGCCATGAAATCCGAGATAGACTCAATGCATGAAATCAAGTTTGGGACTTGATTCCGCTTCCCGAAGGAATTGTTCCTATCGGTTGTAAATGGGTTTACAAGAGGAAGCGCGGGCCTGACGGTAAGGTTGAAACTTACAAGGCCCGACTGGTAGCAAAAGGTTACACGCAGCGACCTGGCGTCGACTACGATGAAACTTTTTCGCCAGTAGCAATGCTTAAGTCTATCCGGATTTTGCTTTCTATAGCTCTGCGTATCATGACTACGAGATTTGGCAAATGGATGTCAAAATGGCTTTTCTAAATGGATTTCTTGATGAAGAAATCTATATGGAACAGCCGGAAGGTTTCACGTCCAGCGAAACCTCGGGTATGGTATGTAAGCTTAAGAAGTCCATTTATGGACTTAAACAAGCTTCACGAAGTTGGAATCTTCGATTCGATGAGATTATTAGATCGTCTGGTTTTCTCAGAATTCGGAAGAATCCTGTGTGTATCAAAGGCCAGTGGGAGCATGGTCGTATTTTTAGTCCTATATGTTGATGACATCCTAATCATTGGGAATGATTTAGGTATGTTGCAAAGCGTCAAAGCGTACCTCTGTAAGAATTTCTCCATGAAGGACCTGGGAGAAGCTTCCTATGTTTTAGGGATAAAACTCTATAGAGATAGACAAAGGAGGCTGATTGGGTTATCCCAATCAACGTACGTAGATAAGATCTTGGAACGGTATAGTTTTGGTAACTGTAAGACAGCAAACATACCGTTCAGACATGGGATTCATCTTTCTAAGAAGATGTGTCCACAAACAGAAGATGAGAAGGTTAGAATGTCTAACCAACCTTATGCTTCGTGTTTGGGTAGCATAATGTATGCCATGTTATGTACGAGCCTGATATCAGTTTGCTGTTAGCGTAACTAGTCGATATCAGTCCAATCCAGGTAATGACCATTGGATGGCCATTAAACATATCCTAAAGTATCTTAAGGTACTAAGGATAAGTTGATAATATATGGAGGAAACGAACTGCAGGTTAATGGGTATACAGACTCCGATTTCCAATCGGATCCCGATGATAGAAAGTCTACATCTGGATTTGTCTTTACCCTTAACGGAGGTGCAGTTTGTTGGAAGAGTTCCAAACAGGGATCGACAGCTGATTCCACCACTGAGGCGGAATATATTGCAGCTTCTGAAGCTGTAAAGAGGCTGTGTGGATAAAGAATTTTATCACAGAATTGGGAGTTGTCCCAAGTATCGAGAATGTGATTCCGTTATACTGTGATATACTGGAGCCATTGCGCAAGCAAAGGAACCGAGGGCGCATCAGAAGTCGAAGCATGTGGAACGTAAGTACCACATCATTCGAGAGATCTTGTCGCGAGGGGATATAGTCGTGTCCAAGGTACCGAGTGAAGATAATATAGCATACCCGCTGACGAAGGCCATACCTCCGAAGTTGTTTGATAAACACGTGGAGTCGATGGGTATTAGATACAATCGATATTGGCACTAGAGCAAGTGGGAGATTTTGTTGGGGTTGGTGCTCAGAGCGCCAATTCCCGGTTGTATTTCTGTTGAATACTTCTGTAAAACATTATTATTATGAATAATATATGCAGTTTCTATAATATAATCTATCTTTCTATATGGTAAAGACGTAATGACCCTAGAATGATTAGTCATGATACAGTTGCAAAAGCGTCGCAACGGACATTGAGTAGTATCATGACGTTGTCATTCTCAGACAGTTCCTGGTCAAGGTTTACACTACTTGGTCAGTATAGTAAACCCGTTGAGACCGGTACATGTCGTATACTGGAATATATGATTCCAATGGTTTCTCAATGAACCATTAGTCTTGGAGACTAGTATAGACGTGTAGGTGTTTATAGCTAGGATAAACACTGAACGACTCACCGAAGATTCTTAATGGATGGTACACCAGCGTCAATAAGAATCTTCTTGGGTTGAGTAGCACTTGTGATTCTTAGACTTGAGATGCCATTGTGGGCACATGAGACATCTTCTACACTTAGACGGCAGTCACGTCACCGATCTATTTAGATCAGACCTCCGCCTGTTCGTTGGGTGTAGATAGATCCTCAGGGTGTCCTATGTGTATCAAGATAGGATCCGTCAGTTTTGTGTATCAGAGCATAGGTAGTCCATATGATTAGCAATCAGATAACCATGGGCCCGTGGTAAAGTTTAGAAGCTAGTTCTAAACATTCTTTTGAGATTGCTAATAGAATAGTCGACTGGATAATCCCGATAGAGATTTGACGTTTACATCTATATCTCTGGGATTTATCCGGATACCTGTGACGGAGGAATTATACATTTGCCATGACCCTCGACCTGTATGGTTCAGCGAGATTATCCGTGATCGTCATAATCTACGGGTGGATAGATTATGGACACGAAATTAGATTTCGTGACGGATATACCTGAATCTAGAGAGTCTCAATAATGAAACATACTCGTAGAGCACTAGAGCAACATTAATAAATAATATTGATTATTTATAAAGTCGTTTAAAGGTTAAACGCAAGATACGTGCTAAAGGACTAGATAGTCATTTGCCTAATTATTGTGTATTTACATTTAATACTTGATTAATTTAAATACACATTAATTAATAGTCAAAATGATTATTTGACTTATCCCTAAATGAATATATGTATTTAATATTTAATGTAAATATTATACATATATTTAATATATTTGTATTTAATTAATTAATTAATTATTTAATGTTAAATGATTAAATTAATTAAAATATAAATATCTTACTTTGGATATTTGATTTAAATGATTAGTTGCCTTTGTTGACCAGTTATAATATCTATAAGTGTTTTTGATATTTAATCAACTTTGATCAAATTTTGTGAAATAAATGAATGAATTTGGTGTATTTGCTTAGCCAATTCGGCCAAGGCATTTTTGCCACAAGTATATATTGTTTTTCATTTCATTTTATTTCTAACCTAATACACTTTTACAAAAGAGATACACCATTGAAGAAACCAAAGAAAGCTTGAGAAGAAGAAGAAAACTTCAAAGGCTTGAAATTTAGTGAGTTTTTCAACTTGCTATTTGTAAGGAAATGTTTCTTAGGTTCTAGGCTTTAATATATGATATTCTTAGGATGTTTCTTTCTTGTTCCTTGCGGTTTTTGATGATGAAAGTTTTGGAGAAGTGTGAAGCATGTGTAATGAAGGAAGTGTTGTGACTATTGTAGTTTAGCACTATTCTTTTAAGGTTTTTGGAAACCATGTTGCTAATCTAGAGTTATTGACCCACTCTTAAATGACCTAGATTTGATCTTGAGTTGTTTCATTGTGTTGAGATTGGATTGGATGGAGAATGATGATTGAAGTAATTGATTTAATGTATTTGGTCTAATTTGTCCAATTTGGGAAATTGAAAAATTAGGGTTCTTAACTAATTCCAAATTTGGGGATTTTCATATATGTGTGTATTTGTGTGTGTATATGATGGCTATAAAGTTTCATGTTCATTGGATTACATCTTGATGTGTTTTGATGCATGAAATGACAAAATGCACCAAATCCCCCCGGCCTTTGGAGGTGGGCTTTCGTTGCTTTGATGAGAAAGAAATTGGAGGGATTTTTGGTTGCTTTTAGATCAATTTCGGACTAAAATGGACAAAAATACAAGCAAGGGTATTTTCGTAAATTCACTTAAAATGTTTATTGAATTTATTTTCATAATTTGATTGTTGGAATATTAAATAAATATGTTTATTTAATTAATCCGAGAAAAATTTTTAAATCTGAAAATCGGATTTTCACCGCTTCCGCTGCGTTACCGGATTCACCCCCTAAAAAAAAAACGCTACATGACTATCACTTGGATTGCTCTGTTTGTTAATCTATAACGCTCAAAGCTTATGAGACATCAAGGGTCACGTACATTTTTCAATGTACGTTTCTCTTCGGAGAGTTTCATGAAAGCCAAGCTTCTTTCCGATTGTTATTATGGGAATATCATTTCAAGAAATGACATATTATCATTTTTATAGGACATTTACTGTCATTGGGCGCTCCCACTAACTCTCTTAAATATACACACAGATCATTCGTTTTGAATTAAATCATATACCATTATGATTACATCAAAACGATAATTCTAAAGAACCTTAATGCTTGCTTCATCATCCAAACATGGATTGAATAACCTGCAAACCTTGTTGCTAGTTTTGGTACGCTACAAAACCGACAGGTTGTTGCAACTCCTCCAAAAGTTTCCATTTCAGGAAAGCGATGATCTTTCCTGTTCCAGCTGCCATATTTCATGAATGAAACATGCAGCATTAGCAAGCATTATCCAAATGGATTTACCGTGGCAACAGTTAAATGTTTCATCGTAGTCAATACAATGTTGATAACGATACCTTTCCGCTAAAAGCCTAGCTTTACATGTTGGTATGTTGCCTTCCATGTATGTCTTCCTTGAAGACTAATAAGTACCATTAGGCACAATGCCTTGTGGTACATCAACTAGTATCCAAACTTATTGATAGACATGGAATCCATTTCGGATTCATGACACTTTGTCATAATAGGGAGTCGATACCTTGTATCACTTCCTCATACGTAGTCAGTTGGTATACCTCAAAAGATTGACATCTTTACGAGGTGAGATCAGAAACCCATACCCCAGGTTGTTTTCTGACTCTCTCCGACTACGTGGTTCTTGTGTATTCGAAGATTAATGGTATAGTTTCATCCTTGATGAACTATTTATGTTCAATTAGGAATCGATGCCTTGAATAGTATTACTCTGATTTTCATCGAGTTTTACTATCCTCCCACTTACCACTGCATATCAGTATTCCTCTTAGGAAAACCGCATGGTGAGCAACAATTAAATTATTCTCAAGTGAGTTTTATAAGTACTATACTTATGGTATCCCTAGGATAACCTACAATTGGCACTTATCCAATTTGGGTTTTAGTTTGGCATCATCCAAACATATGCCTAGCATACCCAAATATTCAGGAATGTGAAACCGGTTTCCTTCCCGTTCATATCTAATATGAAATCTGTCAAACAAATTATTATGGAACCTTATTCTAAATAAGTTCTGCACTGTTTATGCTTATCCGTTGAAGAAAATGGTAGCTCAGAGCGACTCTTGATTAACCTAATCATGTCCAACAAAATTCGATTACTCAGTTCGGACACACCGTCAAAATTTACGTGTTCCGGGAGGAGTCCTCATTGAAAGAATACTTTACTCTTTCAAGTATACGAGAAACTTATTGCTTAAGTATTTTCCATTACGGTCTTACCGTGACGGTATAATACTATAGCCGATCTGTTTGTCTATTTCATGTCGAAACTATAGAAGTTTCTGATTTGTGTTCTTCAAATGAAACACATAACCAAAATGCGATGCCACATCCGTAAAGGTCATGAAATATTCATATCCACCTCTAGCCTAGCTAGACATGGGCCCACTTGCTTCACTATGAACTAGGGCTAACAGGTCGGTGACATTTGCACATTTACCAAGTCAATAGTGTTTTAGGCACTTTGCCCAATAAAACTATATTCGTAGACTTTATTTGATTGGAATCAAATCAGTCCTAGTACCCACTCTTCAAAAGTGTGGATATACGATTCTTGTTTGACTGTGCCCCAGACAACAATGCC